>PNEQ01077086.1:0-10962 GCA_003012365.1 Medauroidea extradentata | reverse complement strand
TTTGAAATTTTTTATTTAACATAAACATTTTTTGTAACGGGTTTTAAATGCTACAGGCCATAGACAGTAACGCGTAGTTTTGATATGATTTTTTTCATTTCTTTATGTTAACTGGTTTCCAAGTTTTGTATGAAGTAAAAATACGCAAATTTTGACTTTGAAGTGCCATTACGGGAAAACTAGATGAGCTAATTTTTTTTGCGTTAGAGGTATATGTACTCTCAAGTAATGTGTACAAAACTAACACTATTTCATACAAATATAAAATTATGTTTTTTCCCCACTTGAACAACCTTAACGAGCTTAAGTAATCTTTGCTTAGAAAGATCATTCAAAAAACGTTGCACGAGTGTATTCCTATTTCAGGTTTACCACTACTCATTAAGTCCCAACAGAAAAAAAAAAGATTTCGTGGCAGCTACAAAATATTTTGTGGGTATTTACCCTGCAAAATTTATTTTGTGGTAACCATAAAACCATTTTTTGACACCACTAAAATATTGTGACCATCACAAACTTATTTTGCTGTTACTGCAAAGCAATTTTTTAGGTAAGACTTCCTACAAATTTTTTTCTTACAGTGCATTTTTAGCAGCCCAGAGTGGCGAAAATATGTGTTTTTGCGATCTCTTTTTAGTACAAAAATGTTTGGTGCAGAATCTTTTAAACGGTATAGCATATACAACAAAACTTTTATCGTTAATGTTTTGTCATACAATCATAGGGTTACCACTGAATATCTCATAGAGGCAAGTTGTCGGTGAGAAGACTGTACGCTAGTTCAGTGACTTGCACCTAGAGGCTAAGGGCAGGCGTGATGCGAGCGTTGTATCGCCCTTACCGCTTCCGCAATTTAAGGCCTTGAACGCGCAAAAAACATCGACCCAGACGGCCACCTTAGGTGCAACATATGGCAAAGAAATATTTTGTTTGCCGGAGGCCTAAATACGCGCGTAGTAACGTGCGCTCAAGACAAGCACCTTGCGTACAAGTTGGCCTCTACGCACGAGAACCTAGACTGGTGTGCAGTCACCTCGCTGTAGTGACGAGTCTATAGCACTTTCAAAGGAGACCCTATTGTTTGAAGACATGAAAACAATCATAAATACATTTTTAATGTTTCTCTGTTACTATAAATATCTTGTCAGGGAATTTCCATGGATGAAAATTACTATTTATGGTGGTAATCACCTTCCTAAAACAAAGTACCTATCTAATTTAAAAATCTTCCGTACGCGGAATAAACTCAGACATGCACTGGCTTTGAACGACAGTTACGTGACAAGTTCTGTATATCGTTTAATGGCGGTGACAGTTGTGCTCGTTTAAATGGTTGAACCACAAACATTTTGGTTGCTGTTTTACTTATGCTAAAGAGGAGCCATTAACAAGATGCAAAGTTAACATAAGATGAGCTTTTCCATTACACATTTACTAGGTAAGTATCGAGAGTTTAAGACAATAAAATTCACACAGATACTTGTAACCAGTTTCCTTGTCGCAGCAGACAGGTTAATCGCCATAGTTGATAACAGATAAAAATTACTTTACGATAAATTAAACGTCTAATTTTGTGGTAATCACGAACACCTCACAATATGTTTGTATAACCGTATGTTTGAATGCCTGTGTAATTTAAGTTTCCTATGTTCACATTGGTATTCATTTGTTAATGACTACTTTATGCCTCATCAAATTTGTCTGCCCAACAACTTAAACTGTTATTCAGTCACATCTGTACGGTCGATATCGAGTTGGTCACATGACCTGCGTGGAAGGATTTGCAGAATCCTTCTTTCCGTGCAAATTTTATGGCTTTCTACAAAAATACGAAAATTTATAACTAATAAGTGGTAATCGTTTACAAGAATTTGTTGAGCGAGATTTAGTGCGAAATCATAATTTATATCGGCGCGTGTTTGTGTGTGGTGTGTGAATAAATGTATATTTGTTTGTAACGTAGTTTGCGTTTCTACACTATACATTTAACTGCGTTGAAACTTCTGTGAGTTGTTGTGCAAGTGCCACGAAGATTCTGCAATAAATAAATAAATAAATATATATATATATATATATATATATATATATATATATATATATATATATATATATGTATACACACACACTTTGGGGGGTTGGAGTACAGGAGCAGAAAGGGGCACCCTAAAAATTAGGTGAAAGAAATAGAAAAAGTGGCGTTACAACGCATGCCGGGCACAGCTGTAGTAAATATAAATATCGTGATTAAGACCATGCTCTTTAAGTTTCTGCTGATTATGCGATAATTTTTTGTTTTAGCTTAAACAAGAGCAGATATACAAAAATCTGTCTAGATACTTTTGTTAAAAATGGTTTTTGCCGTGATATTTAATTTTTCCAAAGCAAGAAGTTATTCGGTATCGACTAAAAAGTCAATTAACCAGAATTTTGTTATTCACGTAGTTACATAAAACCACAGTGTATACTGCCTTGAAAAAATCAACCAGCACGGAGAAGACGATTTTAAACTAAACCGCCAAACTGATTTTTGATATCTACTCTCGTTTAGGCGTAAAAAATTAATATCTTTAAAAAAAAATAACTATAGAGCATGGGATTAAGGGACTGCACAACGCTACAAGGATTATCCTTACACTGTTTCGACCATGGTTCTTATGACAGGATGTGGTGGCAGCCCGTTACAAATCTCCCACCTGGGGCACCAGATGACAATGACGAATTACAAGAAATGCGACCCTACAAATGGAGCAGCGATGGAATTGCAAGGCGGGGGAAACTGGAGTACCCCGAAAAATAAAATCCCCGGCTAACGGATACATCCACCACGTTTTAAAAAATCTGGGACAAATCCCGCTGGGAAATGAACCCATATCGCGTTGGTGGGAGACTAGTGGTCTGACCGTCTGGACGCCACGCCCCCTCTACATGAGTAGAGATGCTATGCTTACTCAAGCCCCGACCATTTGTCCACTCGCTGCTACTCAGCGGAACAACAGACAATAAACGAACATACAGGGCTTGTGTATGCATAGGACAACGGATTCTAGCATGCAGGTCATTGAATTCGCGAAATTTTCCCGTCTTTACACATAAGCATATCGTCGTATGAAACGTACAGTACATTATTCAAAACTTGCTGCGTTTTGAAAGCCAGTGAAACACTCGCTATGGTTTTTGTAGACCCTGAGCTTGCACACTAATTTTAAAAACGACGGGGATATCGGGATAAGCTTTTAGACATATATGTCATCATGCTCGGTAATGAAAAATAAATAATTCTGAACACTCCTGCTTACGTTATCAGCCAGCTTCACTATCATTGTGCTGTAATTAACGTTAAATAAATTAAAACCCGCGTGATCCTGCCAGCAAAATGCGTTTTCTACGGTATCAACATTTTGTAAAGTTAATTTTTTCAACTAAAGTATAATTTAAATCTTCGGATGAATACTTTTATCAAAAATAATAGCAATCGTCTTCGACACTAACATTTTAATAAAAAAATAACAGAAAATCTATTCATACAGAATGAACAATTACATAAAGACAGAAGAAGATACAATATCCCAGATGAAAAGCAATGCCCTGAGCTCCAGGATGTGATAAATGACAAAACTTTCATATTTAACTACAATGTCAAAAAATTTTATAAATATGTATTTTTGGTTACGTGCCGTATACATCAACGGTAAAACTGATACAGACAATTTTTTTTTTCATAAAAAAGTCGTGCCTCAATTACGATAAGGTCATGAACGAGACTATAAGATGATTAGTGAAAAATATTTCTGCCTTCGGCAAGTACTATAGTCTGCCAGGGCAGCTTTCATACATGGATGAGTTAGAACGTTGAATGAGGCTGGTTTAAGCTCTCGGATAAGACGTAAAAAAATGGAATGAGAGGGATTTTTTTTCCTCCGAGGGCGGATTTGAATGGAAGGAGGATTGAATTCAAAAGTAGACTTTCATATATATTTTTTTTGCATTCATCCACTTCTCTTTGACCATGCTCGGTTTTCTGTCCGTATCTCTGTCACGCATATACTTTTAAGTTAAGCTCTCTTTAGTTTTTATACGTGCTCAACTCATATTAATGTTAAGAAAATTATTCAGCTTTTAAAAATCTTTTCGGGCTTGTGGACATTACATAAACAGTTAAACAAAGAGAAAGAGCAAACCACTCTAAAACTAAGTTAAAACCTATGTTACTCATTTATGTGAAAAGTACACTTCCCAGTGATATTACTGAGGGTTTTGTGTCTTAGAGAATATAAGTTTACACAAATTAAATACCGCTTCAAATCACGTCTCGAAAGTGAAAACTTCAAGTTAAGCAATATATGATGGCAATGGGTTATTAAGTTACTATGCAGATATCGGTTACCACTACACTGAAAAAATAGTATTGTTGCAGATACCATACTTTTGTTAAAATAGGAACAACAAAAAATTTTGGTTGTCGGTACTACTCCGGACAGTTCCTTTAACAATCTGTTTTGTAGACGTTACCATATGGTATGTAAAAGCAACAAGGCTCTTAGTTTCTTCTACAAAACAGATTGTTGAAGGAACTGTCCAGAGTAGTATCGGCAACCGAACTGTTTTCTTGTCCCTGTTTTAACAGAAGTATGGTACCTGCAACTATAGTCTACTCTTTTTTCAGTGTAGACCGATGTCAACAATTAGTCGTTTTCTCAAAAATTTGTTACAACCACCTAATTACATACGTAATTTTGTGTTGGTTATTTAATCAGCAGTACTGAAGAAACCTTATATCCTTCAAAGTGGATATCATAAGAGTTTAGATAAAGGAAATAAAAAGTCGGTCTGCTTACAAGTAACATTTCGTAACCATATTTGTATTTGATGATATACAAACACGTGTTAATAATAAAGAATTTTAAAATCTTAATAGCATGGATTTACATACCATACTATGACGAAATACACTAAAATTTAGTGTCGTACAAGAACAAGTCTAACGGTAAACTTTTTAGTGGTAAAGGTATGTAAATATTTAAACTACTTGGTACTAATTTTGAAAAATAAATAAATAAATAAAAAATAATACAAACTATTTCAAACGCGTGTTAAATATTAAATTTAAATAAATATTCAGTTATTACAAAACTAAAAAAATTTTAACATTAAGAACTGAATACAATACAAAAAAAAATTACTTAGTGGGAATTTTATTTATTTGGCAATAAGTTTTCAAACACTTGCCTATTCAATCATGTAACCTATGTAACAATACTGGAATAATAAAAAAAAGAAGCTTGACAGAAAATAATTCCAAGAAATGATTATGCATGAAATTACATCAATGTTGCTTTTGTAGGGGAAAAAAATTAGGAACAGAAAGAAAGAGAGAGATGAGTGGCATGTAGTGAAAGTTTCAAGATAATTTATTAAAAACTTCTTGTGTACATTTGTATATTTATCAATGCCGTAGTACAACATTGTTGAATATTTTTTTACACATAGTCTATATTTGTGCCTTTTAGGAGGTTTGTCAGTAGTGTGGTATATATCAGGCTAGTATGCATCCTAAAATTTGCAATGTGGTTTGTTTCTAAGCTTCATTTGCAAAATATACCACGTTCCAAAGTTTATGAACTCATGTATTTCAGAGAAAAATGTGACAAGTATATCTATAGGGTTTTTAAATATCGATGGTGCAGATGCAAAACCTCGTATGTCAATTTTTGGTAGTATTTACATTTCTACACATTGTTCCTCGGCAATAACAAGAATGTCCAATAAATTAGTTTTCTTCCAAAGCACATTTTATTGTATTGATGCAAACTAAAGGGTTGTAAAATTCCTTCCACGCCAGTAAGATTTCATCTCCAGTTTATCTGCCCATCTGAGCTCTTTCCAATTGTGACATACGAGGTTTTGCATCTTCACCATCGATGTGTCGTAATAGGTGTGCGTATATGTAACTTCAGTATGATAATTTCCAAAATATTTCATTAAACAGGAAGGTTAACAATTGAGCGTGTATGTACGCGCAGTACGTGTCCGAAGATAATGTGTTGGGAAATGTGAACGGTTTGAAAGTTTTATACATAGGTAAGGTTAATTCTACTGCAAGTTAAAAAGACAAACGCATTTCTTATGGACGAGTTTAGCAAGGAAAATATTCTGCCGCCAGCTGCGCTGGTGTCGGTAAAGAGGATACGAACTTTTCAGGTCGGCACCGAGAATTCACTAATGAAACGCCTTTAAAAAATAACCTTAGCTTGTTTGGGTTAATTATACTACATGTTGGAAAGATGTATGTTAAAAGTTTGGCACAGGGTAAATTTCTGCCGCTTGAACAGCCGTATCGTAAAGATGTGTAAACTAATCAATCACAGAGCTTTCGTGAATTTTAAATTACATGAAATCGACAGTTTAAAACCCAATATTGGGCTGTCTTCTATTTGACAGAAATTAAATGAGATCTCTTTTTCCAAAACCTGGTTTAATTTATTTTTACTACTGTTTCGTATTTCAACACACCCGTTAGCAGCACCTAAACTAGCGGCAGAATTTTTTCTGTGCAAAATTCTCCCATGGGAAAACACATTTTCTTTCTAAACTGTAGTAGAATCACATACATACATACATACACACAAACATACATACATGCGTACGTACATACGCACATACATACACACACACCTACACAAACCTATACACACATTCATATCCTATATATCGTCACCTTCATTGTAAAGCCTCGTAACCCCATTTCTCAGTTCTTAAAAAAGGAGGAGAAAAACTATCTAATTTCCCTCACACTGAGAAAAAAAAGACATATTTTTTTATGTTCTTAAAACGATTTAATTCTTCCATTTACTTTTAAGAATATTACTTTGGAAATACCTTACAAAGATGGCTTAAAAAAGGCTATGTCCAATCTTCAAAAATGGAGATTCGAGGCTTTACAATTAAGGTAACTATATGTGTATATATATACATACATACACACATACACGTACTGGATGTCCTAAAATAACCGCATAGTAAGCACACGCGAATAATGGGATGCATTCCAGACGAAAATGTTAGTGGAAAATAGTGTACTACCACATTTTATGTCCACAGTGTGGCAACACTGTACTGAGAAAGTCCCCTCTTACACTCCACGTACAGGTATTATTTTATGTACGTTACGTCAAATAAACGTAGAATCACGTTTGTAGGCTGTTCGCTGTAAACAGAGCACTCATACAAATTTGAAATAAATTAAAAAATATATTCTAGTGATATTACGTTTTGACAGTAGTGGAATGTTTACACTGATCCTTAGTTACGTGGAAGTTTTAAATAAAAAAATGTGAAGATAAATGCAAAACTACCGAAAGAGTAGTTTATGAAATGCTCACTTTATCCTGAACAGTCTATAGACTGCTCGGGATTTTAATTTGCACCAATAATATGCAGGTCACAGAAGAATTAAGATAAGTAAGATATCTGTGGAGCGCAAGAGGGGACTGTTGCCACCTGTTGCATTTCAGATATCATCGTACAACATTTTGCCACTAAGATTTTCATCTGGAACGTAGCCCGGATTCGCGTGGTGAGCTTATTATGCGGTCGTTTCATGATATCCTATATATTTACATACACACACTCATTATGTATAGGATGTCCAGAAACAAACGCATCACTACGCGAATGTTGATGACTACATTTTACCAGGCATATTGTGGCAACACTGCACGGAGGAATTCCCCACTTGGGCTTCACCTCTAGGTATTATATTATGTATGTTATGTCGAGTAAACTTATAATCATGTTTCAACTGCTCGATATTTTAATCTGCACCCATAATATGCATGTCAGAACAGTAGTAGTTTGAGAAGTAAGATATCTGTGCAGTAGAATATGTGACTAACTACAGTGCTACGTTGTCACATTTTGCAAATAAAATGTCATCGTACACAATTTTGCTGTTAACAATTCGACTCCAATTTACACCAGGGTTCGCTTAATGCGCTTATTATGCGTTTTGTTTCTGGACGTGCTGTATAATCTTTTGTGACGTCGCGTGTGCTGGCATGCAAGAGCAAAAAATTTTCGTGTCTGGAGGGGCTCATAAAATCAAAGTGGTTTGTCAGTGATTAAAAAGTCAAAGTAAAGACGCAAAGTATTGGATTTATTTCGAAATAATGGGACTTGTGAAATAACAGTCAAGGAACGAGCATTTATCGGCACTCTTCAGCAGGACGAGAACATGGCAACAACGTGATGTAATTAATATAATTGAACTAACTCCGATACCAAATGAAACATTCGTCGTCGTACACTGGATTCATTGGTGTCATCAGAAGAGACAATAGTCTAGTGGGAGAAGAGATAGTTGCGTCTCTAACGTTCTGCGCATGCGCGAGTAGTTCAGCGCCGCTTATTCATTTTTATTGTAGTTTCCTGACCTTACCAAAAATAGGTCTTTGCATCAAGAAAATAGCCTTGTATTTCCACATTTTATATTATTATTCGTTTTTTTTTTTCACTTGTAATTTTTAAACCAGTCTAAACTATCCTAAACAGGGGAATAGATATGTTCACTTCATGGACAGGGGTTACGCATGCGCGGAGGACCTTTTTGAGCCGAACTTGCATTTCTCCGCCTAGGATTTTTTTCAGAAGCCGCTGCAGCAGCTAAAATCCCCGTAAGTAATTAGTCGTAAAGTAACATAACATCAGAATTTGTTTTCAGTTTTTACCGTCAGTAAAGTGTTCGCAACACCGTCGCGATACGCCATCCAACGTCGGTGAGTTCACCGAGTCTTTTTGCGCAAATAAGAACTTTTTTTTTTCGTAAATGCACTGTACTTTTTAAGGCCACATTCAGTAGCTCTACAAATGATTTTGAGAATATTTTTTGAACATAACATAATTTCCAAATCACAGAATGCCTACATTGTATTGCCGCAATTATATATTTATTTGTACCTAGTTTTTGGTACCAGCAAACCTCAATGTTTTCCAGATTTTTGCAACTTAAAATACCAACAATTGTTTCCTGAAAATAAGCGAAAATCAAGCAAAATATATATTTTTCGACGAACGAACGGTGTATGATACTACAAAACGCCTTCATAGATATGTGCATCGTATGATTGCTCTCTATCTTGAATCTTATCAAAGCATTATATCAAAAAAGTTAAAAGTTTTTTGGCAATAAAAAGTTAAAAGTTTTTTGCAATAATTTTGAAAAACTTCATCGTGCGACCTTAACAGTCTGTCTCCATCCTACATGTTGTTTTATTCGTTTTCCTTGAATTTTTTTTTTATTTTGTTTCACAGACGAAAATTCCAAAAGTACCGCAACGGAAGTACAGTCATTATTCTTACATTTCAGTAGACATTTCAGAAGTGAACTGGGAACTCTCAATTGTAATTTAATTTATATAAAATTTAACAAAATTGTTAACTATCGTTTACTTTTGTTAAAAATTACATAATTATGAGTTCTAGTTCACTTTGTATATGACTACAGAAATGTAAGATCAACAGCTAAGTTTCTGTTGCGGTACTTTTGAAATTTTAGTTGGTGAAACAAAAATAGGCAAGTATAACCAATAAATCAACACGTAGGAGGGAGCCTGACTCTTAAGTAGTTTCTTGATGTAAGGAATAAGCTCAACTCCGCTGCAACACATCTCAAGCCCAGGTAGGCGGCAGAGAGAGGCTTCATGAAGCGGTATGGAACGTGACGAGCACCACAAATGTAAAGGGTTGGCTAGAAGGAAAGGGGTTGGTGGAACTACGGCACGTCTGCGCTCATTACACGCTCATCGCCGGCTATCTGACGGCGAACACCCGGCAGCCCTGATGATGGATGGCTGGCACGCGCGGCCATTCTGTGAACCTCTAACTACAACCACCACCTCCCGTCCTGCCCTAGCCCCCGCCACTAACTTCCTCAAACTCGTATTAACTTTCCCCGTCGCACAGCTGTGCGGGATTATGAGCAGCGCGCGAGTGAATATTTGTGACGTTACCTACACTGTCATATAATGATCATGGATGTTTTACTCATTACAGAATATCTCTGAGAAAAATATGTTGGGTACGTGTTTGTATGTGGTGAAACAAGCGTCTTAAGGACTTGTTACGGAGTTTTGCAGTGATTTCGAAAATATTGTTTTTATTGCTACCTAATACTCATATCAAAATTTCGCTGCACAGTTTTGACACTTATATGTTATAATTTGTAGCTGGATTATTTGTAGAATTATACTGAACTGTTTTTTAGATTTCATTTCCCAAAATACCACGTTTTTCGTCGTGAAAGTAATCAAAAATGAAGGAAATTATTTTTTTTTTTTTTTTTGCTGGCGAATGGTACATTATTTTTATAAACGCGTCCAAAGTATTGTGCATCGTGTGATTGCACATTGACTTAATTTTTTCAAAAGTTTTGGTTAAAAAATATTTGAGTTATTGGCACCAGTCTGAAAAAAACTCGGGAACAAGCCCTTAAGGTGGCCGCCTGCCCAGGGTGCCGAGTGCTGCGCAGAGCCTTCGGCAGTCACCAGATTATTCGAAAACTTATCATCGCACTGCTGCTTAGGAATAATGTTTAAAGTAAGTCCACTAACTGTTAAAGCATATTTCCTAGCGGCCAAAAATAGTGAAAGTATGAGTTTTCGTGGTATTTTATAGGTCTATATACAGGATGTTCCTAAAGGTTACCGACAAACTGAAACCACGGGTCGGGGGCACTACGCAGAGTCAGAAAAATATAGGAACCTTGGGTCTCCGATGCACCGTTTTCAAACTACAGCCTAAATACTGTAGCCAATAAGACGCGAGCGCGCGAACTCTGACTCGTGCCGCGGGAAGCGTTGTTGCCAGATCGTCGATATCTACTGTGATCATAGCTGGTTTAATTAGGGAAAGGCGAACCAAGTGTGAAGTCACTGCAGACAGCCGAAGCTTTAACTACTGTTCGTGGCC
>PNEQ01077085.1:0-10966 GCA_003012365.1 Medauroidea extradentata | reverse complement strand
ATGACACACACTGCGCCTATGATTGGCCAGAGAGAATTCTGGGTAATATGAACTCCCGAAAAATAGGACATGTTCTATTACGTTTTTGGGTAACGTTTCGGGTACAAAATCTGCCATGCCCAGAACCAAACCCCTTGTGGAGGTGCTGGAACTGCACTCAGACGGAAGCAGAAATGCTACCAGAAAATGGGCATAGAAATTGCTATGAAATTGGGCATCGTGTGAGGCCGGCTTTATCAGCACCTGTCATGTTTGAACACAACACTAATTGATAAAGCCATGTCATTAACGAAGATTTGTTTCGCACTCTTCAGAACTCAGTACGATACAACTTGTAACGAAGGTTTTGTGACAATTTTCCTTTGTAGCTTATAAATAAGAATCTTCACTTCCTACATGCTTGTCTATGAACTAGGAGGCTACACAATTTACAAGAAATGGAACGCTAATATTACTTTTGGTGTTATAAATTAATTTCACAAACACAAAAAAAAAAGAGAAATAAAATTCCAAACACTTATCATAATATTATTTATTGTCGTTTGTAAAATTCTTCTAAAAATATGACTTGCATACGATTACTTGTTTGCAAATGATGTTCGCTATTCGGAGTCGTTTGCTTCTAATAAGATTGCCTTTACTTGCTGGCACTTAAGTAAACAGTATAATCTTCAATACAGTAACTGACCACTTAACCAGCGGTTTCTACAGAAAACGGAGCGTTCATCCGCAGTCGCAGCTGCTTCAACAGAAATAGGAATACGGCCTCCAGGGTGAATGAGTAAATCACCGTAGCAACTACTTTCGGTAAAAAAGATGTATTTTAACTGTAATGTCAGTCTATCATCTCTTAAAATAAATAGAAGAAATTGATATTCCATAGTGAAATTTATATACCGCCTATTTTAATAATAAATAATTCATAACTTTTTTCATTAGTTTTATATATGTATATATATACTAATATATAACAATTTTAATTCCGAAGGCCAAACTTACTTTATTTTGTTTTGAAGCGGCAAAGCCTGTGAAATTTGTAGGCCTGTTTTGCTGTCTGCTGTATTGACGATTGAATTTTGATATTGTAACTATCAGCTGTTGGTGTCGTAGCAGTAACCGTTTACTGAAAATGTTATCCCCTCGGGACGAACTGAAAGAACTGAAGCATAAATCAGTAGTTTTGAGATACATGGAGGGACTGATCCTCGACAAAAAGATGGTATGTATGAATTTTGATACCAGTAGCACACAAAAAGGTGAAAATTCTTGACACGATAATTCTCAGGCACTGCACATTCGCTGTCCGACCGTTTGGCTTAGTGATATGAATGTATTAATCGTGACTTCTTAAATTCACAAATGTATATACTATACAAAAAAAAGTGATTAAAGAGCAGACCGGTAAGCCAAGGGTCCTGGGTTCGATTCCCGGCCGGAGAGGAAAAATTAACATTTGTCTCCCCGGATCCAGGTCTGAATGTTGTTTTGTCCTCTCATCCCTATTTGTTCTTAAATCGAATCACCACAGTTTCATTGTTTAGTTGCGCTCCGGAGGTTACCCCTGAGGTTTAAACCCTTTTTTTTTATGCTTCTCAAGGAAACTGATAAAATTCTTGTAAAATGCAGAACAGTCTAAAAAGAGGGAAATTTTTAATTTAAAAGCAGTAAAGAGGACCACAAAAAGTGTAACATGTGGTAAATTGTAAAAATGTGTTGGGGGGGGGGGGAGAGGTGGTGTAATAACTGGTTCTGGCCACTATTTCTCTGTAGGTCATTGGCAGCAGTTTTTAAAACTAAGCTTCCTAGCTCATAATGCTGACATTTTTCTCAGAAGGCAGGTACTGGAAGCGGGAAAGTTGTTAACAAATCTTCACATCAACTAATCACATTATTTGATGAAAATATAGTAAGTTAATATTGCTTAAAAAAATTGTGCTATGGCCTATAAGAATTTCTATTTAAAGGAGTTTTTATGTATCAATTATCGAGGCCTAATCTGTCTATCACCTCCCAATGTTGATAGTCGGCCTCCGTAGCGTAGTTGATTAGGCCCCAGTCTATGTGAGAGGTCCTGAGTTCAAATCCCAGCTGTAGCATGGATGTTATGTTATCCCTTCATCTCAGTTCACCCTCATCTGCTCTTAAGACCTTGTTTAAGGGCAGTAAAATCCTTTCACCACTCACCATCATCCATTATTGATTCTTTATTCTGTTTTATTTACTTACACCAGTTTGTATTTGCCATTATTATTTTTCTTACGTAGTGCCTATGCGCCAGTATCTATAATATAGTGTGTATATTAGAGTATTTGTTCAGATGTAATTTCTAGGGAAAAATTCAAACACTTAAATGTGTACACACAGGCGGCAACTTTTCTTCTGAAGATGAAGCAAGCTGTCCAGAGACATCAAGTGAACTGATCAACAGTTTTGTGGTTGTTGAGTTTACTATTATAACATAAAATTCAAAGCACCACGTAGATCTTGTGCTTTCACGTTATAGTGGTGGGTATTAGATTATATGTCTTAGTTTGAGGGGGAGGCATAAGACTTTCCCATATCTTGATGTAGACAAGGTCGTCACTAACAGTATTAATGAATTGTAAGTGATGTAAACTGTTTTGCAATTTTTCTCAAGAACAACTACTCTCTGCACTCCAAATGCATGTGTCCCACATTTTTCATTTTAAGTCAGCATCGGTGGTGAGTAACATACCATTACCTCCTATTTTATCTGGGGTTTCCTTGTCCTCTGAATTGCTAGTGACTCTGTATTTAATAAAATATGCTGAAATTTTAAATTAAAATTTGAAAATAAAAAAAATTGTTTTTAAAAATACCAAAATTTATTAATTTTTGTTTTTATATATGTCAATTCATATACTACAACATTGTTATATGCTGTGAATTTTTTCGGTTTGGTATTTCAGTTGGTTTTAGTGGCGTACATAAAACCGTAAAGTGCAAATTTTGACGTTTATGATTCATTACGTGAAAACTATGAGAGATACAACAATTATCTAAGAGGAAAATTTAGTCACATTTTATGTCTAAAATAAGAAAAAAAAGATCTGGTAAAAATATAAAAATATAAAAAGACGTTGAAAACTGAGGTGAACCGTGCCCTTAAACTTTAGAATTTGGCCTAAACAAACCTATGTATTAATTCAGACAAAATTTTTCTGAAAATAATATTAGGCCTAAAGCATTGAAACAATTGTTATAAAGCATAGCGAATCTTAGGATATCATTAGTAATGAGAATGATTTTAAAAATTAAAATTTTAGAATTTTTATGACTTAATTGTGTCAGAAGTTGATTAATGTTTCCCAAAAAGTAAATATTTATTTTAAAATGTTAGAGAGTCATTTAAAGAATGGGTTATGAAATGGTTAAAAAATGTTTTTATAAATAAAAATAATTTTTGAATAAAATTAGTATGTGCAGTAAAAAATTAATATGTTATTTTTTAAATTTACAGTACTTTAGGAATATGTCTATTTACAATATTAATAATAATTTCACTTTCATTTGGACAACCTTATAGTGGCAAACTTCCTCAATCACCTACAAAGCCCTTCCTTAACTTTTCAGACACATTCACCAATGATTTGAGGAAATATCTTTATTCCTATTGCACAAGATATTGTCACGTTTTAGATGTAGGCCCTACCATATACAATTTTCGTCACTGTTCAAAAAATGTATCAGTACTGTAAATATTTGTAATAAGCTACCAGACGTGATGAAAGATTTACCGTAAAGTGATGAGAAAAAATACTTAACTGCATGGTTTTCTATTTTGTAAGCCCTTTGTAATATACAAATGAAGATTTTAAAATAAAATAGTGTGGCAATGAAGATGTAACCAGTTTTGTGACAGTTTGTTGTAACTGTGCTTTTATTTAATGACTAATTAATCGAGCAGTCAACTCCTTCAAATGAAAATTCCACTCCCTCCCAAACCTAAGCATATACTGGCTACTTCTATTCTGCTCATCATCTGAATCTTCTTTCTGTTATTCCCTCTTCCTCTATACAGGAAGCTTAACTTATCCCAGCACCCCTCCTGTGTATTCTGACTAGCCTTTCCACACTTCTTCTTTCCGTCAATGAGTTCCACCCCTGATCCTTCAACATGACTGATGGCCGAAAGTTTACTTTGTCCTCACCAGCCTGCCCTTGCTTTTGCCATTTATCCTTACCTACACCATCGTGCTGCCTGTCTTCGTACCTTCTCTAACACACAAACCTCAACTTCTAAACTGTACGGGTTCCACTCGGTTGCTGCACACACTAACATTAGCCCTTCCATTATAAGATATGTTTGCCTTTTCCTTCGCTGCGCTACTAACACCCTTCAATACACTTCCCAGCATTCCTAGATCCCTTCTTCCTTTAGACACCATTCTTTCTATTTGCCTTCTCTACCCTAAGTCACTCTGCATCATTATGCCTAGGGACTTTTATTCTGAAGCTTCCTCTATCTCCTGCCTTTCCCACCTGTATATATCCGTACTTCAAACAGTGGTGGATTTAAGGGAGGGGGCGACCACTCTTCCCCCCAAAGAACCTGTTGTGTGTTGATTACATTTGTATGAATAAATAATTCAACCATATTAATGGACTCATACATGTCTTTGTATAAACACTCGTATAATATGCACATTTTGTGTGAACACAACTGCGCTGTTCAATATTGTTAAACAACTTTTTCACTTTTCTCAAGCTCCATTTTATGTAAGCAAGGTTCGTTCTTCCTTGAGAAGCATTAAAGGTTGTGCTGTGCTGGCAGGAAAATACATTTTTTTTGTGATGTTCCTTTCAACTCTTTCCCAACAGAGAGGGTGAGTGGGTTAGGCTGAAGAGAGACTGGTAAGGTTACGCCCAAATAACTGCACATTGCTTGGGGGGGCGGCGTACAAACTACGACGTCACGGACACCATGACTTCCACACTTTGTCGGTAGTGTGCAGTGAATGAATGATGGTTTCAGTTCTTTGTTATGGATTGTTTTTACATTATGTTATCAATATCTTTGATCATACCAGGCTAATACACTATTTGTCTGGCTTTAGATTTCATTTGACCACATAAGATTCCTTTGGTCTGAGGGAACAATTAGTTTATCATCAAGAAATAACAAACCATCCTCAAACACAATTCTATCACTTAGGTTATAAAATGTCATGAGACACTGTGGAACATTATAAAATAATGGCTATCCAGAAGAACAATATTCAATAATTTTCTTACACGTTCTTTCATTTACAGTACTGACTTGCAACTCTCTATTTTTATCTGTAATTTGCAAGTGATGTCCCACTGTACTAGGGCACAGTTTAAAGCAACATCACCCACTGTATCTTGGAGTGAATCTCTTGACAGTAGATCAGTGATATGCAACTGTGGCCCAGGTTCATACCTAAATTCTAGATGATACTTTACTTACATCAACTTAAACTTCTGAAGTCTGGGTGTTACAACTGCATGAACTGGTTTGTTCATAATTGATACCAAGGGTTTATGGTCATTCGCAATGACAGTATTACGACCATATATCATATTATGAAATTTTTTACAAGCAAACACTACACTGAGCATCTCTTTTTCAATTTGGGAATACAATTTTTCTGACTGGCTTAAAGTTCGAGAAGCATATAAGACAGGATGTCCTTCCTGCAAGAGAGAAGCTCCAATACCAGTAGTAGAAGCATCACATTGTATCACTATGTGTAATCTGTGATCAGAAGTATGTAAAACAAGGGCTGTTGGTACTGTACACTTTAACATGTTAAACGCTTGTTCATGAGGTGGCAACCAACGCTACTCTACAATTTTGTTTTTAATAGTTCCTGTAAAGGAGCTACAATTTGTGCCATCTCAGGGACAAACTTTCAGAGATAGTTAAACAGACCAAGAATCAGTTGCAACTCTTTTAGAAGTAGGTGATCTCAGCTTAGTCAGCGCATACACTTGTTCTGGATCCGGTTTACAGCCACTTTTACTAAAGACATGACCAAAAAAACGGTCTTTGTCTTCCTTTAATTGAACCTTACCTAGGTTAAACTTAATATTCCTTAGCCTTGCCCTACCTAGAACATACACTGTAAAATCTTATGATGTTCAGTTTCAGTTGCTGCTGATGTTAAGAGGTTATCAAAAATAAATTGTCACAAAATTTGACTCATTATATTTCTGGTGCACAAGACAGGCCAAATGGTAATCTATGAAACTATATCACCCAAAAGGAGATGAAAATGTGCACAAATCACTTGACTTTGAATCTAAAGGTAACTGGTAATATCCATTCTTCAAGTCCAAAACAGTGAACACAGATTTGTTAGCTAGTTTCAACGTAACATCCTCAACACTGGGAATCAACAGGATCTCTTAATATAACCTTATTCAAGTCCACATGATCCATACACAATCTAAGTGAGCCATCCACTTTTTCCACAATTACAAGATTGCTCACCCATCCAACCAAGTGATCTACTTTGCTAATGATACCTTGCGTAACCAAATATTCTAGCTTACATTTCAACTTATTCCCCATAACCTGAGGGACTCGCCTCGGGGGTCTGACAACAGGAACAGCCCCTTCCTGTACTGTAATAGAACACTGACCCAACAATATTAATAATGTCTTCCTTACTTGAGTAGCCAAGAGCTGCTACACATTTTCTGTAACTAAATCTAACTTCAAATAAGCATTTAAACCTAGTAGGGGTTCTACAGACATCCCATTAATGACATTATCAACATCAACAATATTTAGGAATTCAGATTTGCCCTGCTTCAGAGAACATAGAACAGTAACAGTGCCAAGCGAATGAATTTTAGAACTACCAAAAGCCTCTAACATAACCTTATTTGGCACTAACTGAACTGGTGGCACAAGACTTTCCACTATACTCAGTGGCAAAACATTATCCTCAGCACTTGTGTCCAGCTTCATAGTCACCCTCTGCTGCTGACACTTAACTGCCTCATCCCAGTTATTGGCGTTATTCATGGAACTCATTGATTCTGTCACAAACACTCCTTCCACCCCCACATTAACGAGTCCATTCTGTTCAGTTGTTTCCACATGTTGAACTTTTCTAGTGACATACCTGCATGCTCCAGCAAAATAGTTAGGTTTGTTGCATTTGAAACACTGCTTCCCAAACACAGGACACTTAAACTTAGCATGATATAAATTACACTTGTTACACTCTGCCCTTGATGCACTTTGCTCCAGACAAGGCACATTCTCTTCAGACTTGTTCTGCCACTGTCGTGCAGAAGTGGCCCCTAAACGAGGCTACTTCCTTTCTGCTTGCTTCTTGCTCACAGACCAGAACGAAACCGCCATCACAGGAACTGCAGATAGAGAATTGTTTGTTCTGGAAATGATTTCAACCTGACTTTTACTCAACTCAGCAGCTCTACAAATCTCCACCGCCCGCTGTCAATCTAGGTTAGTTTCTCGCAGAAGATGTTCCTGTACCACTGTGTTATTATCACCCAAGGACAATCATGTTTTCCTTAAAATACTGTCTTGCAAAGCACCATATTCACATAACTTTACCAACCTTTTCAACTCAGTTAGAAAACCATCAAATGGTTCACTTGGGCCTTGCATGCAAGAATTAAAATGAAACCTCCCTACAACAAGATTAGTTTTAGGACACAAATGGGTTTCAAACAATTGAAAAACTAAAGCAAAATCGTTACTTTGGTCACTAGACAACGGAAATGTGTCGAATAGCTGTAGTGTTTCCTCACCAACAACATTTAGAAGAATAGAAACTTTCCGTTCAGAGGTACTTGTAGCAAGATTAGTTGCAACCATAAATGTCTCAAATTGCAATTTAAAATGTAACCAATTATCATATAAATTACCACTCAACCTCAATACTGACTGCGGCTTGAAAAATGACTCCATTAGAACAACTGAAGTCCCACTTACAGGACCCAGCAGTACGAGAAACGCAAGTATGAAGACCAAATGACAGCGCCATGTTGTATTTTTACACATTTATTAAATAACCTCATGTACAAATCCCAGAACACAGACTGGCCAGGCCGACCACTTCCACATTATATCATGCATTATATGTCACAGCCAGGGTTACCAACCCAACTCATTACAATATTAACGTACACACATGGTTACCAACACTCAAATTCACAACAATTGCATACGTGTGTGTGTGATGTGATGTGGAGACAGTATTACATTTTCTAAAATTAGGAATTATATGTACTATGATTTAAAAATCTCTTAATTTTTGTAATGTATTTAATTATGATTTTTTGTTTGCAGATCACCATCAAGTGGGTCAGCTGGTTTTGTTCATTAAGTTTGGATGCTTCTATTTTGTAAGTTGTATGATCTGTTATTTAAACAAAAGTTAGTTAATTTGCATTTATAGTAGTACATATATTAAACAGTAGCATTTGAATTATATTTTTTTGCATTCCTTTGATTTTCGTAGGACAGAATCTACTTGTAGCCCAGGAAATGAAAAGAAAAAACTCTCGAACATCTGGAAAAATGAGTGACAAGCTAAACGTTTGCCAGTTGATAGAACCCATTTAAGGGTATATTTTCCCCAAAAGTCTTCCCCCACCCTACCTTGTGTTTTCCTCTCCGCCCTCCTTAAACATCCAATTTGCCAGCTTTTGGATTGTTGTGCATATCTCAGTTACAATTTGCCTAACTGAAATTTTTTTAAAATTTCTTTCTTGGTTTATGCTCTTTAAAAAAGGTTTAGTGAATTTGTTTGCTTAGATTGATTCTTAAATATAAAAATGCTAAAATATGCAAGTTTTTATTCATTTAAGTAAAGTTTATTACAGTCTTTACAGTTTAAAATTGTTACTAGGCTAAATGTAATTTAACCAAACAGTCAACGTAAGAGCTGTAGAACTCTTCTCTGTATGAATTTCTCCACAGTTTGGTTAACAGGAAGAAGCGTAGAGGACATGATGTGAGCTGCTCATGCATGCCACTACCCTAGACTGTACTGACACGGGGCTGCCATGCCTTCTATTCACTTGAACGTTCGCACTTGTGCCTTCGACTACAGGCTGTATGAGAAAATTGAAGGGAAAGCGAGTGTTATATAGCATAAAGCGATGGTGTTATGCGATAAGGGCATTATCAACACTTAAGTCTTGTTTTTTATTTCATTTTTAAACATTAGTAAGAAGTCGCTTATGTTATGTGTTACAAAAATAATTATGTTTAAACTGTAGGGTGTAAAATGAAATATTATTCATAAAAAAGTGATTTCAAGAAAGTTAATAGTTAAAAAAAAATTGTATTTTGTTGGTAAGGCCCTTACTGCAATAACACTGTCGAAAGTGTGCAGGCAAAATTATACGAGACCATTGAGTATTAAAGCAGCAAACACATTATCACAAAATTCTGACGTACAGTACTTCTTCCTTCTACTTCATCACCTTCTCTGCAGAGTTTAGACGAGATATTCAACCATAAAACAAATTGCTTTTTTTTGGGGAACGATGGCAGCAAACGATTCTAAGGCTGCTTTAGATCACAGGAAGGAAATTCGCATAATAACGTCTCTAGAAATCGGAAAATTTACTGAAGAAGTGTGAAGAACAAAATTATAAGTTGGGAGAATTAGTGTAAGCTTGTTGTTTATTTGTGAGTGACTGTGTTGCACCAGGTACACAATTTCGTAAGAAACGTCATAGGCCTACCACTTTCTCGAAGTCAAACCATGGTGAAGGATCTGTGTGTATACCAATGAGATAAAGTGTCTCGTTTAATGTTATGTAATTTATTTAAACATAGTGCTGAATGCCAGTATTCAGTTCAAGAGTTGCAAATTATCATGGCAGATATTTCAGTGAAGGAACATGTTTTGACAAACATTTGAATAATCTTCTTTTAGAACACATTTTAAAGAACTCAGTTTGGTAGCTAATATTTATGGTAAAAAGAATGTTGGTACCTTTCACAAAGTAGTTGAGAACTGGTGGCAACTATAGAGACACTAACTTGGAAACTGAAAGTCCTATTATTAGCAGCAGCTGACATTAAATAAGATATTGAAAAAATGTTTACAATCGCCATACGTACCCACATAAAAATAACATAAGGTCTGCGAGAGACAATTTAATTCCTAATCCATTAGCAGTTTTCACCCAGAGAGACTCGTAGAAGATTGTCACAGAAAGAATTAAAAGAAGTCTGTAGAAAATATGTAGCCGTAAATCATGCTATCGTATCAGGTGTAAGGCCTAGATTGTTTTTTCCCCAATTCACATTGTAATAGCTGTGACACTTTGTTTGTATGGTTGTAAATATCTTATCAATATGTTTTCTTCCAAAAGTGTCTACTGGAATGGAAGTTGGAGTCTGTAAGACAAGCTGAATGAGGGAAACAAGTACTTAAAACAATTACTTCTTCAACGTCTTGTACACCAAATGAACTGTTGTACTTAGTATCATATTCTTGCAGATCTATTTGTGGGAATTACTGTGTATGTCGGAAGTTAGGTTTGCATTGTTCAGCTACGTATGAACATTGTGATGGTCTTTCATGTAACACAGCAGCTGTGGATGAAGTAGATGTGACTGATAATGCATAAGTGTGTATTTATTTAATTGTAAATATTGTTTATCCTGTATTTTTAAGTGTAGGCAATATTGAATAATTTAATCATTGGTAGGAATTGTTTCAACGAATTATAAGTTGGACAAAGAGTAAATCATTATATGGCCATAAAATTTAATAAAAAAAAATATATATATATATATATATATATATACAGGGTGTTCGAAAAGTAATGCATCAAAATGAAACCACGCGAGGGGGTGGGGTTTGTGACCAATTTGAGATGGGGAACCCGTGTCCGGAAACGAACCGTTACGCCCCTGTGAGCAAATTTAATTTCAGGTAAGTCTGGCAACGTCGCGCAAGCTGAAAGACATGATTTGACG
>PNEQ01077084.1:0-10966 GCA_003012365.1 Medauroidea extradentata | reverse complement strand
AAGTCTTAAGACGAGCCGGGTGTGTGTGAACTCGGGAGGACAGGTGTCGGGATCTTCGTCGTCGGGTTTGTAAGGACGGTGGACAGCGAGCTCGGGGTCACCGGTGGGTGGACTTTTCGGGTGATCGCGGCCGGTACCTGCAACATAATTAACGTCGTGACCGATCAAAAGCCGCCGGAGGAAGCGCCCATTATTTTCGTCGAAAGAAACTTTAAGTATCTACATCTCGTGACGCAACCCGCAGTGCGTGAGTCCCTTAGGCCCATTTAAAAAGAAACTTCTTTGTTATTTTATTTCAATTAGAGCTAGCCGGGCATACTACAACATTACTAAATACGAACCCAATCATCCAGCATTAATCACGTAAGAGACAGAGCAGCGACACCTCTTATTATAACCAAACGCGGGTCACGAGCATACCAACAACAAAAGCGTCGCAAGTTATTATTGCAGAATCTCTGTAAAGAACCATTTCATTTCTGTTTTACTATCACTTCAACTACAGTCTTAAAGCAAATACAACATCCTCAAATGATTTCAGTTACGCAGGTAAAACACTGATCAAAACTTTCAATCTTAATTTAACCAGTAAAATTCAAAAAATGCTACCGTGTGTACCAAAATATAACGTAATATGCGTAATTATTCTGAAAATTGATTGCATTGACGTAGTTAACAAGTTTTTTTATCTAGCCATTTACGCATTTTTAATAGTGAGCTATACCGAGACAATATAAAAACGCTATACCGACAAAATTATTTTTATTTAAAACTGTATCCATAGAAATACTTAACACCTCTTACTTCGTCGTTGTATTAAGTTTTATAAGTTACACAGTTAAAACATGTTTATACATGCAGTCGTGCACCTACGCATGAATTTGTAAATACATGTAGATGTTATCATATTTATTGAATATAACGGTGAGTTTGGGTTACATTATATGTTATTGTACTTAGGTAGGAAAATGAAACCGTGGTTAGCCACTATTCGAGTTTTTATTCTTTTATATAAGAATGCGAACTATTATAAATAGCTATAAATAATTCCGTACCTTCAAGTACGATATTTTGTTGAACTATACACTTTCTAGATAGTTATCATTGGGCAGTGTTGCAAGTGTAGAGGATGTCTCGGACGCGTACGAGCTTCTATTTACATGTTAATGTTCTGATTCGCAGAAGAAAAAATCCCTTCCTTGTAAACCAACCGAAGTGAATGTTTACTCCAGGTTGCCTCGGGTCACATTCCACTCCTCTTCTCAGCGGTCCTTTTCACCTCTCTAGGGTAAATAAACCTGGCCGAACGACTCTTTATAGGCAGGGTCGAACCCTCCCACCCGCCGGCCCGTGCCAATGGCCAGACTAACACCTCCTACCAGCTCGGTGGATCGAACCGCTTGATCCGCAGGAGGTGGTATGGGGGAAGGGGACTGTGGTTTTCAAAGCACCTCGTAGGATAATATTTGCGCTCTCTCGACCTCCAAAGTGTTTACTTCGTCGTTATTATGAAGGGACGTGGATAATGATCTACACAGGCTGATCATTTCCTTGACAAGCAGGCATTTTCACAATTTATTAATAGCGTCCGATGAGCCTGTCTTCCCCTTGCCTCTCCGCCGAAGCAGACTAGACCACAATATGTCCGTCTCTCTTCTCCGGCAAGTATTCTTCGTTTCTCTTCACTCCCTCACACCCGCAGATCCTCGAACACCGCCAATCTTTCCTTGCACCAACCCTCTAGAAAGCCTCTGCCGGCTTTAAACACTGTTGCAAGTGACAACTCCCACGATGCTTACAAGTTCCTTGTCGGGTATTCTTACAGCCCCTTCCTTCGCCTCCGCTGCAACCCGCCACCCACGGCAGAGTTCTTCCTAATAGAAACCCCTGAACTTATTCTACGAGAAACCCGCGACACAAAAGCTGCTCGTTTTCCAAACAAACTTTATTCTGTACGGTAAATATACTCTGATTTTTTTTTGTTCACGGGAATAATTTAGTTCAATCTTTCGCATTGTTTTTGTTTCCTGTATTCTCCCAGGTTTCTCATATTCAGAGAATGCTTTAACAAGCACTGTTCCACTGCTTATTATAATGGAACCGACATTTGCCATTGGGTTTGTTAAATATCGTGTAATGTGTCAAAACACTAACTTCTTCATTACAATTTCAGCTAAAAAGCGTATGATTCACAATAGCAACACACGCATATAAATTTTGTACACTATTTTCTATCAAGTTTACAATTTCTTTAAAAATTAATTCAGAATACAAACACCAACTCACCTTTGTATCGTAAATGTTAACGTTTGAAGATAAATTACTAAAGGAATCATTGACGTAGTTCATTGGTAAATTTTAACATTTCACAGAACTGTAACTTCATCAAACATGAAACAAATAAAATGCGCATCAAAAATAAGTTATTTCTAGGAAGCAAGTTTCACAGAAGCAAACAGTAATGTGACCAAAATATGCTATCGGATTTTTACCAAACGTTACGGAGAAAATCATGTTTATACTTACTTTTGCCCATAATCACGTCTGTGATGAAGTTATGAGTATGCGAATTCCTCAAGACATACACTATTATTTTTGAAATTATTACAAATTATTACAAATTTTAGTCTGTATAATACGTTTCATAAACCCAGTAGAAAGGCGTGATAAAAATTTTAAGCAGAAAACAGTATCAATAATTAATATTTTCAAGTAAATTTCTTTGCAATCTGAATCATTATGGCCTGGATTGAGAAATGTTGCTTATTTCTTCATAGTTGAAGTAAGAAATGTTAGCGTTACGCTTATTTATAAAACGCAAAACCAAATTTAATGACAAAAGAAATGCCATAAATTTACTTTTACAAATTTAACAATCATTATTTATAATAAAATATAAGCATATACTTTGTAATGTACTTCGATTAAAAGTGTTTTAACAAATATTTTAACACGTAGGACGGAAATTCCAGAATTTTAATACGAACTATGCTCAAACTTATCCAAAGATAGCCTACTTTAATTGTCTGAGTATAAACCACATTCTGAAGCATATCCTAAAGCGTGAATAAGAAAATAAAAATGATTTTTAGTTGTTAAAAAAAATCGAAAATGATGTATGACGTATGTAACTACTCAATTGTTCTACAAAGTTCGTGTGTCTGTTATATAACAAAAAATAAATAACCCAGATCAGTTTCTTATTTCTGTATAAAAGTTGAATTATACTGCGGCGTCGTTCAAATACGGATAAATAAAACACATAAATAATATAAGAAAAAAGAAAAATTAAACACGCACATTTGAATTACGAAACCTAATTAATATAGTTTAATTTAACAACTCTCAGTAGGGGAAGAGTCGATTCATTTTCCATATATATATATATATATATATATATATATATATATATATATGTGTGTGTGTGTGTGTGTGTGTGTGTTAGAATTTCGTTTTACTATAAAATTGATTTTATGTAAAATACCTTTACAATTAAAACATTTTAAAGCTTCAAAATTCAGTAGTAAAATAAGAGCAACGAAGAATACTTATATGAAATAAGAATTATCTTTATAAATTTAACTGTTTCTAATTCAATGAAAACCAGTTTTGTGCGAATTAGTTTTAGGAAAATAATTCCTTCTTTTAAAATTACATTTTGATTTGCAGATCATAATACAAGCCCACTTAATTACGCAAGCTTTGCCGTCATTAAGTCACACAACGAAATTACATTTATAATACAGTTGTGCTAGAACTAATTAAAAATTTAGTACCGCTCTGACGTTAGTTCACCGCCATAAAAGGCATACGTTGAAGAAAACTTTTATTATTTTTCTTTTCTACATTTCGTTATAAGCATACCCCCTCTTCCCTTAGTTTATACTCCATATTGCTTTGACGTCCATACGCTGAAAAAAGAATATAGTTGCAGGTACCATACTTCTGTTAAAATAATGACAACAGATCAGTTTGTTTGTCGTAACTACTGTAGACAATCCTTTCAACAATCTATTTTGTAGATGAAACAAAGAACCTTGTTGTTTTTACACACCAGACGGTAGCTTCTACAAAACTTATTGTTGAAGGAACCGTCCAGAGTAGTTCCAACAACCAAACTGTTTAGTTGTCCCTATTTTAACAGCAGTATGGTACCTGCAACTATACTCTTTTTTCAGTGTAACATATTTTTGAACGGCCAAGTTCATGTACAGTAAAAATAAACAAAATGTACTGTACGGATTGGTAATCAGAAGTAGATTTACTTCATGTATATCAAAAGTAACTTTTGACGCCAAAACAATTAGTATAAAAATATGGACACCATTATAATTCTATATGTCATTTTAAGACAGTATTGAAATTGAAATTTATTTTTTTACGTCACGTACCAGGATACAAGTAAAGTAGGCAGCTAAAATACATCACTTAGACCAATATAATGATATAGTGCTAATCAAAATACAAGTATCTCTGGATTTATTATACTTTAATACTTGCATTCTATCACACAAAATTTGAACGTCAGGTATAATTCATGCCCAAAGTTTCTCATTTACACTGTTTTTTTTTTGCTAGTGTTAGTTTTAAATCTGGAAAGGAAACTGATATCATATGACCAATACATATATTTTTTTCATTATGTAGCCTAATTTTTTTCTAAGCAAAATATTTAAAAAAATTTTCTTGGTCATCTAAACTGATGAGAATATTTCCGTACATTGATAACTACAGAAAAGAAAATTTTGGCTTGAAAAACTAAATTATATACATAGTATAAAATATATTTTCTACAAATCTATGTAGCGGTAATACGATATCTCCTTCCTCAGAGGAAAAAATGCAGAACAGAGTAAATGCAACGTAAGGCCGTAAACTTAAATTGTATTGTTTTATTTTTTTAAAACCCAAGTGAATACATTTGACATTTGCAAACAGAGCCACAGCTCTGTTGGTGCGACACAAGAACACTTCAACGTACAGAAAGGCAGGGGTGCTGTGTATGTGCGAGAAGTGTGCGCTAGACCAACACTATCAGTGCAAACTAGTGAGGAGTGCTGGAGTGCCGCTAAGGTTGCAATTCACCTAGACTTACAAGAGCGCGCGTCGGCATGCCAGCAACGGCGCATCATGAGTATTCTACTCAAGACACAAATTTCCATGCAAAGTACACTCCCTCCGCTCGCTTGCGACGAGACGTGGTGTAGCATTTTTAAGTATAACCTTGTGGCTGGCATCAAGAATTTTTAATGAAAAAGTTAAATTTGAAAAAAAAAAATCCTTGTATGCTTTCACATCCTCTCATCTCCAAATTCAATACAGGTTATCTCTCTCTCCCTCAAGGGAAAGCAAACACCAAGGCCATGCTCTCTCGTGTCTACATTTTAAAGATAGTAATTTTTTACGCTTAAATGAGAACGGATATCAAAACTCTGTGTACTGATTTTTTTTCATGGCGATAAATATTATGGTTTTAGCTAATTACGTAATTAATGAAACTCTGATTAGTTAACTTTTTAGTCAAAACATAATAATTTCATGTTTTTAAAAGTATTAGCTTTCACGGCAAAACGTATTTTAAAAAATTTAAAAACAGATTTTTTAAATATCTACTGTTGTTTAAGCTTTAAAAATTATTATCGCAAGAACATTAGAAACAAGAGAGAATGGCCGTAACATAACTTGTGAAACGCTCACGACTGCTACTAAGGTATATATTTTAATGTAGAACATACTTCCGTTGCAGAACTGAGCCAGGTTATTCATACACAAGCACATTTGATTTTTTTTTTGAATGTGATAATTTATTTTTAAATATTAATTCGAACAAAATATTTTTTCCAGAAAAATAAACGAGGATATCTTGCATACCTTCGATACACCACGTCTTCATGGAGTAGGTTCCAAAGTCTTCACAAACCCAATAAAGGTAATAGAAGAAATGGGCACATCTACACAAGAAATACAGCTACTCTTTAAAAAGTTGACAGCATTACTAATGTAATAAATCAAACAAGGCCATCACTCCACTTTTAAATAAACATACATGCCACAAATTTGTATTTTTTAAAATATGTTGTATCCTTCACATGCCTTCACGAATTAATTTGTTTCCTTAACTGACCATGCGACGACTAGTAAAAACAAATAACAATTTTTTCCGAGTTGAAAGTTAATATAAATCTTTAGAATATTATTTTTCTTCAAATTTTAAAACACATATGATAACGCGAAATAAACGTGGAGTATCGGCTCAACACAACTGGTGGGGCCAAAATGTCCACTAATATAATATTAATCCCAAAATGTGTGACCTACTATCAACGACTGTTGTTAAATATAACGCTTAGATTGCAATATTGTTTAATATAGTTGTAAATTTTATGTTTACAATTTATTAACTATTTATTATTGGTTTGGGGTTATTAGTTATTATAATAAACTTTATTTCTTTCATTCTGTGCTTCAGATAATTAGATAGTCAAAGAGGTGAAATGGGTTTCATACTTGGTCATTTGTACAAATATGTATTAGGTTATAGGAATTATTTTTGCCATTAATTAATAACTGTAAATCGCCATTTAATATTTATTCCTAAAAAATGTTTAGGAAAGTTGAAATTTTTTCTTTATAGAGGACCTGAGTAACAGCTCCGTAAAGTAAGTAATGATGTGTACTGTTAATTTAACGTATCTCGGATTATTAAACGTATCATTACAAATTAACTTGAAGGAAAAAACTAAAACGTGGGAAAAGTATCCCAAATAGAACCTGACGTAAGGTAGGCCATGTCTGCTTATAGCAGTCCAACAACGATTTATGCATAGAAAATTTCAAATTAACGAATTGGGATAAACTCGTGACGAAATGGGATAAACTCGTGATCTTCATTGCTTTTTTACTCGTTAAATAATATTTCTGCATCACTATTTTCGTGAGTCTTCCATAATGTACCCCTCTCAAGGAATTAGCCCAAAATTTATTTTCCTGTTACCCAGATAAACAGAGTATCGCAAATTATGATTCATCATGTAAATATTCGAATTTAGTAATTTGTATAAAAAACAGTGCAACTGTTTTTGTAATAACAAATTAACATTGAGATGAGTAGAGTGAGCATTTTCTCCACACTCACAACGTACAGTCGACTGCAGACATGTTGGCCCCTCGAGAGAAAGACAGTGGAAGTGGGGCGAGTGTGTGTGTGAGGGAAGTGGGGATAGTGCGATAGTCCGTGAGAGAGTGAGAGATAGAGAGAGGCAGAGAGAGAGACAGAGACTGTTAGGGGCTGGAGACGTACCCTGGCTGGAGCGAGGTCGGAACTCACCCTGTATCCGCCCAGGTTGTTGACGACGCACGTAAACATGGCGTCGCGGCCCTGGGCAATCGTCACGTTCTCCAACGGGAACTGAAAGTCGGGTTCGAATCCGAGTGCTAAAACAATCAAAAAGAACAACTTACTTATTTCTCTCTCTTTAAGTCACAACTGTCCACCAAACTGTTTTATATTCATTATTTTTACAAATCTACTTAGTTTAACAACCTTGAATTTCCTTGAAACAAAAAAAATTAAATTTCTATATATGATTATTTATTTCTAATTACAGTAACGTTTTTTGAAAATTTTGAAACATCTGTTTAGCAATTATATTAATTAAGTTTTTGTATAGATTAAGTAAATAAAGTTCTAAAGCAGATATGAGATCTCCAGTAGAATGTATGCAGCAGGTATCAAAGATCAGTAACTTTTAAATACTCAAGTGATGTGGTGAATAATTATTTTATATATCGATTCATGTAATTCCGTGTTGCAAACGAATGCATGTCATTATATGTACATAATATTTCACAATAAAACTGAAAAACTATACCAGCGTTTTAAAAAGTTTATTACTAACGAAAAAATTCGCAGTGCATACTCTACCGTTCTGTTTCAGAAGAACAGTGACGGAATTGCAATTAAGGCACATGTAATAACCAAATATCGTCATAAACAGTGACTTCATTTTAGAGCGTTCAAAAAAGCTATCAAATCTAAGCAACATTTGACTGTAATCTGTGTGGTATACGCAGCACAATTGTTTTCTTTATATTCATATGTTAGACACCCCATATAAAATGTTCCATCAATTGCACCTGCAACTCTCCAAGAAGCTCCAAATGAGAATTTACACGCAGACAGTGTCAAGAGACTACGCTGGCCATAGAATGACCAATTTCTTCCTAAACATTTGAGTAAGTTGCATGTAATAAATATACGAATCATAGTAATAAAAAATTGTAGTGTTGTTCATCAATTTTGCTGCAACCACGCTTAACTTCTCATTTCTAACGCCATATATTTCATTCATAAGAGTAAAACGATTTCCAGGAATAATATTTGTGGTAGTAAGCAATGGCAGAATCTTCTGAAAACTATGATAAGAATTACAACTACCTGTACTAAACACCTACTAATAACAAACCTTAAATATTCAGATTTATGTTACTACGTGTATGTGTTACTGAACTATCAGTGCGAGTAGCATATTTCACATTTTATAGCGGAGTAAACATTGCTTCATAGGTGAGAATAAGCTGATATGTGTATAGGTCGTTCGGGATAAAGTGAACACTAAAAATTTAACCTTTGAAAAATATCACTAGCCGTTACTGCATATAATTTCAACATTAACTATAGTTCCCTTACTGTTTGTGTGGATGGCAGCGAAACTACGCAATATAGTTCCGTGTATTTTCATATTTAAATACAACAATACTGAAACAAAATCAACCGAAATCGACGTAATTGTATGTTATATAATTAATAAACATTTTTATAAACTTATGTAGGTACATATTCACTGCACAATTTATCTTAGACGCGTAAATATCAAGTGACGCGTCCAGAGAGGTTAGACATTTCCTGTTGTTACCCGTTACTTGCGGAAAGATACGAATTGGCTGAAAATAGAACTTTAGCAGGGCTTATTTGAGTGCTCACTTTATACCGAACTGCCTATAGTGCTTGCTTTGTTTGTCACTGGTACTATGTAATCGAGATCCATATAGTTAACATTGCTTCATAGGTGATAATAGATTGGTATATGTTGTGCTCGTTTTGTTTGCCACTGGCACGGTGGAAACAAGATGCATGTCCTGCAATTTTTATAACATTTTTTTTGTTGAATAAGGTTTTCAGAACATGTTGGCAAAGTTCGCTGACTTCGTTCCAGAACATAAACCTATTTCACGTAACTTTACCGATATTCACAATTATTATCACTTACACAAACACGTACTAAAAATTAACATTCCTAAATCTTACTAAATATTTTAAATTGAAATTTCAACGCCTATATTTATTTTAATTCTTCTTCAGTATGTATACTTACCCTAAATGGGGCAATTTTTCTCAAATTTAACGTTATGCTTTCGTAAAGTACTCACACAAATGCAACTGAGTTTTACAAAATTAAAAAAATTACATTTTAATCGAGTCCATTAATCCATTCACCAAAGTATTTTACCTGTTTAATTAATATTGTCAGAATGCTATATAATAGATATTTAGCTTTTAGCGCAGAAGTATGCATTATTTAGAAGGAATGAGGGAACATCATTCTCGCACTAGTATTAATTAATGTTAATGATTTGCATGAAATAATATAAGACATTTCCGTCGTCTCACAAGTTGGGTGCTTAGTGAGTGAATTGGTCAATATGTCTGAAAAACGTTGATTGGTATGTTTAGTATGTGAGAAAATGTTTCGTATGTATAGATTAAAAATGAAATCCAAAGATATTTCACATATTAATGTCCAGTTTGGTACCTATTATAAAAGGTTAACATCTACTATAACAATGTTTTCACCTACTACAAATGCAAATGATCCCAGAATACAGCTACAGGACTACGCCCTTATTTTCCATGTTGTCCACGCAAACGCCATCACCGGTCGGTCACATAAATCATGTTTGTGCGACTTTCTCGCAACTAGAGTTCGGGCGGCATGAATCTGGGTTTCTTAAAGTAAAAACTATTAATAACGTCGATATTATAGATGCAATACAGTAACCGTCAATGATAGCTTCCTGAGCGTTTTTGAAGATATCCTTGCAATAACAGCGCCTGGATATCAGCGTGTATTCTTTATGGTTGACTTCAGTGTTAATCTTTTGAAGATTAATAGCGAATAAAATTATTTAAAAGACTTGATAGGATCATATAATTTATGACATCCTGCAGGAATACGCTACGCAACACTCGATAACAGCTGACAGATGTCTAGACTTCATGGTTACGTCTAGGTGCAGGATGTCTCACCCCAATCGCCTCATCATGATGCAACTTTCCGGTGATATTCGTTACGTACGCCAAATTTGTTCCGAAAATTGTAGCGTACAGGAATTGAAAGCGCATTAACGTCAACGAACTGCTTACTGCAGCAACGTCGTTCACCTGGCAGAACGTTGAATCAGCAGCCACTCTAGATGGGAAAATGTGGTCACCTTAGACCAAAGTTTGTATAACTTCCATGACAATGTAGGACCTAACCTTGCTAAGCGAGTGACTCGTCCGACAGCTACTTGGCTAACTGATTCAGCCGTGGATATAAAAAATATCCAGTCGTGGATACGAACAGATCCAGCAGTGGCTATGAAAAGATCCAGTCATGGCTATTAGCATATACAGTGTGGCAGTGAACAGATCCAGTTGTGGCTATGAACAGATCCAGTTGTGGTTGTGAACAGATCCAGTCGTGGCTAGGAACAGTTCCAGTTGTGGCTATGGACATTGCAGGTGTGGTTATGAACAGATCCAGTCGTGGCTATGAACAGATCCAGTTGTGGCTATGAACAGATCCAGTCGTGGCTAGGAACAGTTCCAGTCGTGTTATGGACATTGCAGGTGTGGTTATGAACAGATCCAGTCGTGGCTATGAACAGATCCAGTTGTGGTTATGAACAGATCCAGTCGTGGCTA
>PNEQ01077079.1:0-13318 GCA_003012365.1 Medauroidea extradentata | reverse complement strand
AATGAAAGTTGAAAATTACGTATTGCAATTCCAGCGTAGCTGCAGCCATCTTGTATGTTTACAGGCCGGGACGCAGTTTTTAGGCCCTTTGATACACTTTACTAAGTATTCAGCAAGTTGCGACACATTTGCTATTTCGGGTTTCCACCAGTTCCCGTGGTAACACGCGCGAAATACATACAACGGTCGCGTTTCCCGAGTGACAATACCCATAAACTGGGGCGTGTATTGCCGTACGACTTTTCGGAACCGAACACACGTTTACGAACCGTAACAAGGCGTATTTTACCGCAGTCAGTGTTCTCTCCACTTAGGGCGATACATGCTACGCATGTCAACGCTTACTTCCACGAAAATCCGGGCCGGAGGACCAAAAATTGTTGCTGGTTTAGTAAATACAGCTTACTCCCGACGCCATGTTGATGCCACTGTCTTTTGTTTTTATGATGGCAGACTTCCACGAATGCACTAATCAGCTCAATACAAAAACGTCACATGTACACAGGAAGTTGAAACAGCAATTTTCTTTACTAATCTGTTCTAAGTGCAAATTTGTTATTAAGCTTTTCAAAGTGCAATTATTAACTATGCAAAAATGAAGAATGGGTTTTTGGTATTGTAAAAATTGAATGAGTTTTGAACTCGAAATAAAATAAATGCTGATATTTGACATAGTAGCCACGTGAAGTAAGCTACCTTGGCACATGAAGCGTCTTGTATAGCAGCTACTGGAGGTCAGTCTGCAAGGTCACCTTGTGTCAGAGGCTAGACCTTGATAAAAACATCTGTTATTACCAGTAGCTACCTGCAATCACTGTTATTACCGGCCGGCTGGTAATGTGTATATAACAGCCACGCATTTCTACACATTCCGCTTGACAGTGAGACTACAAATAATTCGACGACTGGACTTGTTTTGAGGAAATTATCTAATGCGCATTATATGTGTATATGTGCGAAAAGAACATACATTTAAAACTACGTCGCTGTGGTCGTAAAATTTCGGCATGTTTATTAGAAACATTATTTTCGGGTTCCTCAAAATGGCCAAATGGTTTTTCCAGACCGTATATTGAAAAAATAGCAACCACATTTCGCAAACTCAACACTAGAAACGAGCGTTAGACTTTGAACTATGCTGCCCCTAGAAGAACAGGTCTGGACACTCGCCTGGATATTTGACCCCCTTATTGTTTGGCTGTAGTTCACCAAGTTACCGAGAATATTGTGTTTTATTGGCGCTGATGTTAGGGCGGTCGGACTAAACTCCGCCCACTTCCTTTCCACTATGATAAACAATTTATCAAAACGTATTTTTCATCAATTTATGAAATACTTTCTTCGCTCAAATATTTAAGAAAAGGCTCCAGCAATCTATATTTACTTTATAAACTTAACAATGAAAAAAAAAAGAAAAAAAAACGACGGGGTTTGAGTCCGACCGCCCGGAAAACAGCGCCAAAAAGTAAGACATTCTCGGTAACTTGACGAACTACAGCCAAACAACAAGGGGGTCAAGCAAAATACATTGTTAGATAGGCGACTGTCCAGACCTTTTCTTCTACGACCGTGGTCAACATTAACAATACTTACATTATTGTTTGTATGGTTGGTAGCGAATCATTGCATGTAGTTCCGTGTATTTTCTTATTTGAATACAGCATTATTGAAAGAACATCAAATGCAATAGACCCGTCTGTATACCATATACTTTAAAATATTTATTTATGATGTTATTGACATACCTACTGACTGTGAAATTCGACTTGATTAGCGCCACGACAAAGTGATGCAACCGCTCACTGAATTCAAAACTGCCGTTGCCACATAGCCGCTATCGCTCGCGCCACAGAGGTAGTTCAAATTTTCACCAACAGGTGGCACCAGAGTTAGGTTTTCACCGCTTCGCAGTCTTGAAAGCGAGTTGAGTCATGAGTGTCTCTGTCCGTTGCGTAATAAATATTGATTTCTGACAAACACATTCAAAAGTATTAGAAGTAACTGTTTATGAATATGATCGCCAGCCTGAGCACATGGAATTAGAAATAGCATTTTTTCTGTTTCACACATTAAGGGCCCCCGCCTGCCTGGAGCTTTTTAGCACGTTTGAGGCTCAGAGGCGGAGCAGCGATAAGAACTACCGAGACGCGCGCGCCTAGTGTCACATCGCCCCATTGTGCAAGGCGCTAAACTAGCGCGCAGTGTCGCCGTCGTACCGCTGGAACTATGGCACTTAAAGCGATGACGCCATTATTTTATTGCTGGAAAGTATGCGCCAAAGTTCATTGCAGCTCCCTATACAAGTTACGTATATATCTGAGCAGTAGGTTTTACGATATAGTTGTGCGAAAAGGCCGTTTTTAGCCATATTGGAGGGCTTGGAAATCGTATTTATAATTCGCGTTATGTTTTGAAAATTATATATGTCTCTCCTCTGAACTTTGTTTTTTTTTTCCTAAACAGGTATAGTGAGGATATCTATAAAACTTTTCAAAATAAACGCGTATTTCCAACCCCCTGCGGCGCAGTTGAACAGCCAGGCAGGCGGGCCCTTAAGAAAATACGTTATTTATTGCTTTTGTTAATTACGTCGTCTTTCATGGCAGTATGCTGAATGGAATTTGAATTGCGTGTGTCATGTGCGTTTATAGTGGTGGTTTCGAATTACAAATTATTATAGTACGCATGCATTTACGAGATAAGTAACGGCACATCCAATTAGAGTCGATGCAGAGAAAACAGTGAGATAAAACGTTAACTTCTTGCAGGAATTTATAACTAAGATTACTATTGAGTATATCATATATACAGCGTCCGTTCATTTAATGAGTAGGTATTATGGATAATATTTATCGCAGCAATGTAATGTAAATGGAAACATTGTACAAGCCTATGTAAATAAAGGCACGTGACAATGTTTATGTTTACATGCAGCGGAATGATATAAACTGGCGGAAAATATAAATTAATCAGGGTTATTTTGAGTGCTCACTTTATTCCGAATCGCCTATAGGTACAGTATTTATACCCAGTCCCTTGCTTGTGCTATTGAGTCAAAACCTAGGTTTCCTGCGCTTGTTCCCTAAACGGACATCACTTACGCACTTGACCAGTTTTCAAATACTGAACTTACTCGCGACCGTGATAGGTTTGAGTATTCGTCAACATAACATACAGTAAGTACGACAAACACACATGCGCATATGGGGACACATGAGGTGTTATGAACCCAGGACTAACTATCAGGACGTAACAACTGCTCCGCGGCGGCTGTGATAGGTGGCGCTGTATAGTCCCCGTGTTCTTCGCTACAAACGAGCACAAACAACTACATGTCACTGGCGCCATTCAGTTACAAAACTAATTCCGCCTAAGTTCTGTACCTGTCCGGTATAATGGCGCCTCTGCATTATCGCCGGTGGAATTGCCGAACGATTCGCCGAATGTTTTGGCGAATCATTTGTGTACGAATGTACGCATCTGCACATTCGCCGAACGTGTCGACGAATACGAATGTTGAAGTCAAAGTGAATCACATGTAAAATTTTTAAGTCATTTCATTACTCCAGTCATCTTCGCTAATGTACAGACGTTTAGATCCCAGCTCGCGTGCTTTTCGTTCGACAGTAAACAAACAACTATACCATGTTCGGCGAATGTGTGGAGGGACGCACTCGTGTTCGGGACGAGCGTCCTTTGATGCGTGTACAAATAACCGACTCCAGACAGATCGCCACTCGGCATTCGGCGCGAATGGCAAACATTCGCCGCGCGAGCACGAACAATAGACGAATGACCGTCTACACACTCACATTCGGCGAATGTTTGGTGATGTGCAGAGGCGGCATAACACCAGGTAATCCGGGTTCGAGTCTCGGCGATGTCGGTCCCTGGATTCTCGCAGGTGTGAATCGTGCCGGATGGAGGATTTCCCCCGCCTCTACATTCCGGCTTTGCTCCATACCTCATGTCACCCAGCAGCGCTAAAGACCTGGATGTTGAATGTTGACCAATATCTCTTCACTTCGCTGTTCGGTACAACTTCGACCACTTCACCTTAAAAATTGATACCTAGACTTTTTTAATATACTAATTGTTAATAATGTCAAGAAACGTCAACATTTGCACCAGAATAATATGAAGACTTTAACTCTTTGCAATTTATTTTTCGTATTGCTCATCAATCTGTTACTTTGTAAGATGATTACCCACAGATTAACGTAGGCCTATACCAAATTGTAACGTAGCCACGTATTTACAACATATTTTATACAGACAATTTTAAAAATAAAATACAAAAACTCTGAAATCGTATACTTTAAAAAAGAAATTGACGTACACATATAACCATACAATCTTGTGTATAAACGAATGATTTTGATGAATATTTTGTGAGTAGAATAGTTTATGGCCAAATTTATGTATACACGTATGCATGTATGAATGTATGTATGTATGCATGTATGTATGAATGAATGTATGAATGAATGTATGACTGAATGTATGCATGCATGTACATATGTATGCATGTATGTATGTATTCATGTATGCAACTATGTGTGTATGTATGCACGTATGTATATATATACATGCATGTATGTATGCATATATGTATGTATGCATGTATGTATTCATGTCTGTATGCATTTATGTATGCATGTATGTATTCATGTATGTACGCATTTATGTATGCATGTATGTATTCATGTATGTACGCATTTATGTATGCATGTATGTATTCATGTATGTACGCATTTATGTATGCATGTATGTATTCATGTATGCATGCATAAGGATGGTGAAAAATATAATATAAATATGTAAGTTTGAACTGACTAATTTGTGGTAATATTAATATGCTTGAACTTGGTATGCTAACTATGCAATACATTTTAAACGTGGGTAATGATCTCATCCTTAAACATTATGCCCATAGCAACCTAACTCAGAAGGATGAAAACAGAGCTAAGTGTGGAAATGATGACCATTTATTCCTCACATAGACATGCTTCATCTGAGTAATATAGACGCACCGGAAGTAGACGTCGGAAAACAGGAAGTGGCCGCCTGCAAAGAAAGTTGTACACAACTGTTTCTTCAAAGGAAACCATATTCGACTGGAAGACGTTATGTCACGATTTATTTGGACGTAAAACATCTCACGGATCTGAGACAGCTGTATTGTTTATTTAGCTGATTATTATTATTATTATTGTTTCGCTGTTAAGATCAAGCGTGGCAGTTTTACAATGATTTCGATTATATTAAAAAACCTACTACTGATATCGAGAATCACTAAAGTCATTTGGGATAACTTTGTACCGGCCAGGGCAACTTTGTACCACCAGCATAGTTTAAATTCAAATTAAGTATTTCAGAATTTAAAAATACAGCTGTGTTCTAGATGAATGAATTTGTTAATATTGAAGTTTCCGTAGTGATCGAGTACCACAATGCTATTATATAACATAAAATGCCTGATACAATGTTACCCCAAAATGGTACAAAGTTACCCCAAATGATTGTACACTATTGTGACAAATATATACTGGATTATTTGTGCTAATAGTGTAAGGGAAAAAGACCAAAACTATGTACCTAGAAACATGGCAACTGTCTTCAGAATTACAGTATCTTAAGAGCGTGGTCTACGCCAGTTTTCAACGTCAAAATTTTATTTTTATATTTGTACCAGATTATTATTTTATTATTTCATACTTAAATTGTGACCAAATTTTGCTCTTATGAAATATTTTGATCTCTCATAGTTTTTGCGTAATGACTCGTAAACGTCAAAATTTTATTTTACGGTTTTATGTACGCCACTAAAAACACAGACTTACCAAACTGAAAGAAAAAAAAAAAAACATTTACCGTAAATGACGATGTTATGTGCTAGGTCGTCTACTATATGAAAACATAAAATAAAATATTTTTGTATTAAAAAATTGCTGAAATTTTAAATTAAATTTTTAAAAAATTCCAGACATTTTAAAACACACAAAAAAAATAATGTTATGTTTTATATAGGAGACTACCTAGCCTACAACATTGTTATTCACCGTAATTGTTTTAAGTTTGGTACGTCGGTTGGTTTTAGTGGCGTAAATAAAACCGATAAATAAAATTTTGACGTTTACGAGTTATTACGCAAAAACTATGAGGGATCAAAATATTTCATTAGAGCAAAATTTGGTCACAATTTATGTCTAAAATAAGATAAAAAATATCCGGTACAAATATAAAAATAAAAATATGACGTTGAAAACTGGTGTAGACCAACGACGTCAGTAATGGTCGAGCTTGTTTATAACTGCAATACGCAAAGTAATGCTGCTCATCGATACTAACATGCCAACACCGATACCAAACACTAGAAAGGAGCTGCCCCCATTGTTTCCACACCCACTCACCACATAGTATTGTCAGTAGCATGCCAGCCTATGGTGCCAGAGGTCCTGGGTTCCAATCCCAACACGGGAATGGATCAGGGGCGTCATTTCAGATTTTTCTTTTTTTTTGGGGGGGGGTGGGGGCAATTTTTTTTTCGCCGACAGTGACCTTGTCGCTTCTTTTGTATTAATTAACCATGTATAAATTAGAAACGTTACTATTAAAACTTCAGTTTTATGTACTTAAGTTAGCATTATTTAAACAACAAAATTAAAAAAAAGTAAATTTTATGCACCAAAAATTCTAAATCCAGGGGGGGCATTTGCCCCCCTCTAAATGATGCCCCTGGAATGGATGTTTGTGTCTTTCAGTTATGATTATGTAGTTTGTAAGCCGTCCATATAGTTATACTAACGGCATTAAACTGGGGGCGTTAATAAACACACTAGAATAAAAAAATTGGTGAATGAAAATTGATGAATGATTGAAATCCTCGCCGAAATAATGCGCCGGTGATAAAATAAAACACACTGCTGAAGGTATTAATGTCTGTATTATACAGTGACATCTCTTGCGCCGCCTGTCTGCACGTTACATGCTCGGAAGTGACTGAGTTATATAAGAGCTTGAACTATTATAGCATGCAACATTCCACCTATGTGTTGTTGGAAGTCTGTAGCAAAGTTAAGTGTACGTTGGTATCCGTGTTCCACAGATACCCGGTCAGTACATTGTGAAGTACTACAGCAATCTGACATGGCCGTAGCTATATTAGACGGCTTCGAAACAGTGTTTCTAATTAGCATGGTGTCGGCAAACATGCTGTATTTTCCTTCGTTTCTTCCTCACTCTAAATTTGGCCAGATATATTTGAAAATATTTAAACAGGGATTTAGCTAATTACGTTACCTTTCATTATTCACACTGTAACCGAACTATTAAAGAGTAATTATGAAATCATTAATATAATTGGAAATTTAATTTAATATTTGCCTCTCAATATGTGATGAGGAGAAAATAATTCCTAATACCAATTCAGGACATAAATACACACATAATCGTAAAATGTAATGTTTCTATTAGCAGGCATTGTCGATAATTTATCACATCTTAAAGTTATTAAATGAAAATGGAAAATTTTAACAAAAGAGGTGACATAACCTCTTAACAAAGACATTCCTCCGTCATTGTCCGAAGTGTATTTTTTTTTCGTACGTTGGTACAATGGGTGCATACGGAATAGTTTCGTAGAAAAACGTATTTACGAACAAACGGTAACGCATTTGAATGGCGTGGTAAGCGGCGCACACGATCTTGTTTATTGTATATGTGAACTGAAGTGCGAGTAAAGATGGAATATACACGAGAACCCAGAAAGTGATGTTAACCAACTGGTGATTCGTAAAGTAGCTCGTAGAAGTATACCAACAGGAATGTCATGTTAAGAGCGCGGTATACAGCAGTTTCCATCACCCTGTTTTTATTTTTATTTGCACGAGATTTTTTTTTTATTTTAGACACAAAATGTGAAAGTATTTGGCTCTTATGAGATTTTATTATCTCTCATAGTTTTCGCGTAATGGCTTGTTAAAAGTTAGAATTTGCATGTTTCCGTTGTAAGGACTACACTAAAACAAATTTGCAAACCAAACTGAAAAAAAATTCACAGTGGATAAAGACACCACAGACTACAATGTCACGTACATAAAAACAAAGAATTTTTTTTGTATTTAAATAAAAATATAGAAATTTAAAATAAATATTTGAAAAATTCAATATTATTTTTAAAATACAAGAATATTTTATTTTGTGGTTAAACATAGTTGAATTTGTAGCCTACAACTTCGTTATTCACTGTGAATTTTTTTCAGTTTGGTAAGTCAGTTGGTTTTAGTTTCGTCCTTAAAACGGAAACATGCAAATTCAAACTTTAACAAGCCATTACACGAAAACTATGCAAGATTAAAAAAATTAATAAGAGCAGAATTTAGTCACATTCTGTGTCTAAAACAAGAAAAAAATATCTAGTACAAACAGAAAAATAAAAACGTGGTGATGAAAATTGCAGTATGGTTACGCTGGTGTTGGTGGCCGCATTGGACACGAGACGAAGACAAACAACAGACACACGGGGTGGATTGCAGTCTCATGTGAGGAAAATCTGGAGGTAAAGTAGAAACTAAGGAGAACTTGAGTGAAATCTGAGAATGTTTCGTTTGCATTGTACAGTCAGGAAATTGAGGTTCCTCAGTTGAGTGACGTGTTACCACAATATTCTCAAGAAAAATAACAACTCTTCATGCATCGACTTGCAAATGTAGCTAACATGTATATTATTTTACATTTAATATGCACAAAACTTTCATGACGACGATTTGCCAATTTATATTTAATGTTTCACATACTGCAAATTTGAAAAATTGCGTAATATAAATTATAAAAAATACGTTGTTGAATTTGTTTATGAAATGGTATCATAACCATTTTGTTTGTAAACAAAACTGCCATTAAAAACTTGAAATCACTTTCATGTAAAAATGTTCAACGAATATAAATTATGTCGTAGATACTTGTGCAGTCTTTCCTTCACATCATTGTTATGTTCCTCTAAAACATTACCAATAAATTAAAAATAAGAATATTATTTTCCCCCATGTGGCATTCTAACCTCTATTCACGGCCGCCATGTTTGACTTGCAACTTGAGAAAATTTCTGAGGACACCTTAAGGGGCCCGCCTCGTTGCCATAAAATTGCGCTGCAGCATGTTTGAATAACAAGTTTTACACAGAAACTAATACACGTGTGTTCACGCCATTTGTCTACGAAAAGAACACACTTCAGACGACTGCCCTTAAGTACTTTCAAGACAACACACGTATTAGAAATCCCCTTTCAGGGCACGTCAAAATGGGTTAAAACGGGGTTTTCAGGCTGCTATAGCGGAAAATATACTAGCCGAATACATGTGAAACCACTTAAGGGTAGTGCATTGGACTTTAGTAAAAATATTTCGTAAATAAAACAATAGGGTCACCACTTAAAGTCCTATAGGAAAATTGTTTTTTCGCGAAGACTGCACGTCTTAAGCGTAGAGGCGACGCACCGTTGTATGGCCCATACGACGTCGCCCTTAGCACCATACCTCACTCACACAAACACATGTGCCACGAGGCGGGCCCCTTAAGAATTCCTTGCTTTTTCCTTACATTCTACTCAGTTTTCGTCTCTTGCAATAAATATATCTCACATTTCACTCAGAGAGGCATTATATTTGACTCAATATGAGTGTGCAATCGGCCCACAGAGATACTCGTGGAACTTACTGGAAATATAATCGCCCCAGGAGGTACTACGCTGGTCCTCGCTGGGTTTATTTTTGTTCCAGACAGCAGATAATAGGCCTGCCTGCAGATACTTGTTATCTGCGCCTGTCAGCAATACCAGATCTGCAAGGAGATTACCCTAGCATCATCCGTGCAGTGGCGTCATTTAGGGGGGGGGGGAGCAGGAGGGGTCAAATGCCCCCCCCCCCGGCTGGATTTAGAATTTAAAGTGTATAATATATTTTTTTGTATTTTGTTATTTAAATAATGCTAACTTAAGCACTTAAAACTGAAGTTTTATTATTAAAGTTTCTAATTTATACATGCTTAATTAATAAAAAGAGATACAACAAGGTCACTGTCACCGAAAAAAAATCTTGCCCCCCCCCCAAAAAAAAAACCCTGAAATGACGCCCCTGCATTCGTGACGAGACTGTGGGAAGTATGAGAGAGAGAGAAAGAGAGAGAGAGAGAGAGAGAGACAATATCGGCGTTCACTGCTGTTAGGGCAAACAGTAAAGAGACTATAATCGGACAACTCTGTAGGCGTATTTTGGAGGTTGAATTGGTATAGCATGTTTCAGGACCACAGCATTTACGCGACTCCGGTAGCAGTAGTGTTTGCAAACACACTGCAAATAGTTTGCCGCCGCTTACAGTGTGTGGCTACCCGAGTATAACTAGGTGTGTTACGAGGTTCGTTTACAGGGAAAGGCTGTTTTGTTGTTCGGTAATTTACGTTTGTGTATAAAGCACAGGCGGATCTGGGTTTGTAAGTAGTTCACGTTGTAGCACGCTATTTTCAGATTAGCATATGAAAAAAATAAAGAGAGAAATTTTGGTATTCCCGCCCGACTCAGGCAATTTCGGTAGTAAAAAATCATTTTCGCGCTTGATTGTAATTTTAAATGAAAACGTTCCACTGCAAACACTTGTAACCAGTCTATTACCAATTCAACCGCGAAAATACGCTGTATGTAGTCTGTAAATTAATGTTACTACTTTTTGTTGACATTAAGTTCTTAACAGCCACATATTTGACGTGCTGCTGGTTTAGTTTTAGTCATTAACATTCGACTGTGGCAACGAACATTTGTAACAACATTACGAAAATAAAGATTTTCTCCGCCTATTTTGTAGGAAACTAAAATATGAAAATAATTAAGTGTAATGTACTGATATGAATTTGCTTGATGTTGAAACACAGTCAGTTTTTCTCACATAATTACACAAGCTGTATGTTATTGGTTTATAATGTACTGGTCTGTGGTGACGTAGTCTGTGATCACACAGCAGTCATATCACAGGGTTTATACGTATTCCCGGTAATAGAGCAGCTCTAGATGTTCACACGTGGGAGACGTGGCGGACACAGTCGTTGACGGGCGGTTTTCTGCGAGTATTTCCCTTTCACCCGCCTCGTCATTCCACCGATGCTCGATACTCATCTCACTTCAACTTCACTAGAGCTCCAATATTCTTGGCCACCTATCCTAAATAAGGGGAAGGCGGGTGGGGGTATTTTTAAACTTTAATTGCTCAATGTTTCAAACTAATAGATAAGCAAAACAAGTAAAAATTTCAGGAATTGGGTACCCACGTTGCCAGGTAATCAACAACACTCTTCTGTAACAAATATTGGGATGGGCTCCTTCTCCTCTCGTTTGAAGTCCTCGTACCCCTCGTCCTAAGACCACGGTCGTAGAAGAACAGGCCTGGACACTCGCCTAGAAACTTGACCCCCTTGTTGTTTGGCTGCAGTTCACCAAGTTACCGAGAATTCTATACATTATTGGCGTTGTAATCTGGGCGGTCGAGCTCAAACTCCTCCCACTTCCCTCCCAATAAGATAAACAATTTATCAAAACGCATTTTTTTATCAATGTATGAAACCGTTATTTCGCTCACAATTATAAATCATGGCTCCAGAAATCTTTATTTACTTTATAATGTTAACAATGGAAAAAAGTGGGCGGAGTTTGAGTCCGACCGCCCGGATTACAGCGCCAAAAAGTACAACATTCTCGGTAACTTGACGAACTACAGCCAAACAACAAGGGGGTCAAGAAAAATACATTGGTAGATAGGCGAGTGTCTAGACCTGTTCTTCTACGACCGTGCTAAGACAAACGTTATGTTCCATATCTGTATGTTTCTCTAATCTCTACCCGCAAAGATAATGAGGTAGGATCTACCTATAATAGTATCGACTCCTAATACTAATAAAGGAAGGTTTTTTAACGCGTAAATTTCGTGCACATGAGTATAGTAAATAAATTAGTTTTGTTAACGGTTTGGTAGTTCTTAAATCAAAACATTTTTGGTTAAATTAATGACAGGAGCTGGGAGAGGAGCCGGCCATGGCCTTCTTTAAGAAACCATCCCAGCATTCGCTTGGAGTGATTTCGGGAAACAATGGAAAGACGACAAGATGGCCGCAGCCAGGGATCTAACCCAGGTCCTACCGAATGCTTGTCCAGCGTGTTATCGTTGCGCCATCTCGCTCGGTAAATTACGTACAGAAATGCTTAATTATAAGTACATGTTTACCTGAAAAGTATATTTAAAATTTTTCATTAATATCTTTAAATAATAAATAAAACTTATACCTATTTACGTAAAACATTGATTAATAAACCTGACCGAACAGTATATTTGTATTGGATTTTGAAAGAATTGAAATAGTTTTGTAATTATTCGTGAAAGCGAATTGGAAAAAAAATTGTGAAAGGTTTCGAGACAAACATAGGTTTTATCAGGTTAGCAAACTACAATTGTCGTCTTTTTTCAGGCTCTCTATAAATCCTTTTCTTGCGGCCGAAAACGGGGTGTTTTATAATCTCCCCCCCCCCCCCAGCCTGGGCATGACTATCTTGTTCCAGATTATTTAAAAATGCATAGGCGAATACAACACACGTTTTAATATTACGTCGTAATACCGAGCTCTGACCATCCTGATTTCAGTTGTCTAGGGTTTTTCGAAAACATTCCAGGCGGGTGCTGGGATATGGTTCCAGGCGCTGGAAAACTACTATTCTCTCTCTCTCTCTCTCTCTCTCCCTCTCTCCACCTTTTCCCGTCTTCCTCTTCCAAGGCCATGTGCTGTTAGAGGACGCGACCAAATAAAGGAAGAGAAATAAAATGATAAAATCACCGCTGGTTGACTGCTAGAGGCGAGTTGTCGGTGATAGGACTAAGCTGCTAGAGAGTGCACGTAGACAATAGCGCTTCTTTGTGAAATCAAACATTTTAACGCTTCTCTAAAAAGACGAACGTTAGATAGTTTTTGGCTAGTGTGAGGTGTGAACGTGACGCGCGAGCTATGTCACATTTACCACATCTTGACCTCGGAACACGCTAACTACTTTAAGACCAACGAGGTAGGCGCTGTAATGTGCGGGGAAATGCGGTTTTTTGTTGTTACAAAACTTTTCAACGTATGCCCATTGTGCCAACGTACGAAAAGGAAATGTACTTCGGACAAGGACGGAATGCCACTGTAAATACACCATTGCTCATTAAAACACTGTTGTTGTTGTTGTTGTTGTTTTTTTTTTTTTTTTTTTTTTTTTTTTTTTTTTTTTTTTTTTTTTTTTTTTT
>PNEQ01077078.1:0-13318 GCA_003012365.1 Medauroidea extradentata | reverse complement strand
AAATTTTTTTGGAAATTAATAATTTTTTGAAATTTTCGAAATTTTGGAAAATTTTGGTAATTTGACACTCAAGGTCAAGGTTAAAGGTCAAGGTCATCCAAAATGGCGGCCGGGGACGTGACGTCACAACATGGCGGGTGGTGCCACACTGTGCCACACACCGAATCCATGTGCCAGAACCGGCATAATCATACTACTCGGCGGCATTTTATCGTAATGACAGAAATACGTCTCACAAAAATTTTTCCCAAATTTGGCAAACTGAATACTCGTGTATTACTGAGTAAGTTGACGTATATTTTGTATATTACGTTTATAATATGTCTAAATCAATAATATTATACAATATTCCTAGATTACATAAATTATTTTAACTTTCAGAGTTAATTTACACCCACTTTGGGGAAAGTAGACTTATCAGTTATGTTGGTAACTTCTTGCTTGAATTCTGAATGTTATAATTTTTTTTATTTTCTGCAATAAAAAAATTACAAAGCTATTTTGTTGTATGTTTTGAAATATTTTAGCATATTACACATGATATTGTAATTTCAGTGAATTATTTATATTTCATTCGAGTAAATCAGTTGGTTTGTATTATTTGTATGTTTCCGTAACTTAAAAAATTGTACTGTGACATACTGCAATAGAAAGAGTTATGAGAGATACGAAACTAACACTTTGCCGTACAAATATAAATAAATTATGTAGTTATGGCACTTGAAAGGCTTACTAAATCGTTTGGAAATATTGCAAACGCTCTCTTGACAAATGAGTATCATTTGACTCGTGTGAGGTACAACTTTGGCAGTGTGAATTGTAACAAGGGTGTGGAGCGTGTGTACGCCCCTTGTTGGTTTCACACCGCCTTCTTGTGGCGGCAGTGGAATGCGGTCTCGGAGGGGAAGTTTGTTTGCGGAATGTTTCCTGCTGCAGTCAGGATTGCGGCAGGGTGCGGATGACGGCAGCTGGAGAAATTTGGCCGCAACAAACGAGGATCGGCGGGCGGCGAGTGAAGGCGCCGTGTTTTGGAAGCGGATGTGTGAAGTTCGCATGAAATCCCAACTTTCCACACTCGAGTTATAATTCCGTCACTACTCGAGGAAATCTAAACAATCGTCGCTTGTACCTCAAAGTTGCCCTGCGTATAAGCTTTTCACGGCAAAGTAAGTGCATTTGGATACACTCTTGCCAAGCACAGTTATACTAATACTATAAATGTGAAAGTGTCTTTGATGCTTTGCTATAGTTTTTTATTTCTGTAACGCAGCAACGGAGCAACGAATCGAAATTTTTTTTTTGCATAGAGTTAGTTTATGGGCTGGAGATTGACATAAGCTACTTTTTATCCCGGAAATAAATGCAAGGTTCCTGTGAAATTGATCTGGATCGCGGTTCTGTAATTACCTCTTCATGTTTAAATGGCCGAACGGATTTTGATGAAATTTAGTATGAACGTTTCTTAGGTCTAGGAATAACACACAGGAAACTTTTTATTCCGAAAAAAAGTTCACTGTTCCTGTGGAATTTAAATATAGCCTTATTTTATTCAAGTTTCATGTTTAGATGTGTATAATTCCTATATCTATAGGTAGTTATGTATAAAATGATGACATCATGCATGCTAAACATTAATAATAAACTCCGTAATGGTTATCGGATTTGGATGTTTCCTGTGCACAATTCAACACTAATTACTCTTGAATTTTACTTATTACACTTGCTTAATATAATGGCCTGAGCGTTACGAAGTATTTTTACTTATAATTTATATTGTTTAGTTTTTACAGCCAATTTTTATTAATATATATTTATTTAAAGAAATAAACATATAAATTCTAAATGTATATTCAGAATGGCTCAGTTTCAATTCAATAATATACGCGAATAAAGCCACGGGCAACAGCTGCTGCATTTACAATATTAAACGTACTTATAAGTTATGACAATAAGTAAATGTACTATGTATAATTTTACATTCTTATGTTGTTTATTTCAACGTAACACTTGATATGCAACATTAGTATACAATAGCATACTAATGTAATGCCCTGTAGTTTTACTGTGTTGTTGTTGTCAATCATGGACACAGAGGATTGGTACACTATAGACAAAAACTCCATTACTGAATTTTTTATAGAACTACATAAGCGAAGCTACGAGTGAAAGCCAGTAAAAATTAACGTTTTGCTGTTATTTGTGGCCACAGACATTAATGTTTGAGTACCGTTAAATCCATACATTGTCTTTATTTCAAACACTATTGTATTTATATTATAGCATGTGGCAGAAAAATACAAATTTGTTGAAGGAAAGAAATTACCAGAGTTTAAATTGTTTTTAATAAATAGTTCATAAAGTGCTTTGTTTATGTATTTTGTTGTCTAAAATAATTGTTTCGCCTAAACGGCATTTCTATAAATGTGAGAAACGACGCTTTCGAGGAAAAAAATTCGTTCAGTAATATGAAATAAACTTTTTGTTGCATGCAATATAGATACGTTCGAAATCATCTGAATTACATTCCACGCAAAAGAATCCAACTAAGTCGATTGCTTTTATATTACGTTTGTTTACGTGCTAGACACTCATTTCTTGATTACTTTCACAAGTATAGGGCGTAGTCCAGGCAAATTAGACAAAAAATAAACTTCAGAGATTTAGAAAATGGCTTAAATATTGATTCCAATGTTCTTTTTAACGTACTAAAATCACCACTGTAAGTCGTATGCACGGGAAGCTAGTTATTTAAAAGTGAAATAATCGGTATCGCAAAAATTCTAATCTTTGAACGATTCTTGCAATGGGTTAATATTTTAAACTGTACCTTTTTTATGGACGTACGTTGCGAGCGATTGTTGTCGGGTTGCAGAAAACTCCACAATAAGAAAATAAAATAAAAAAAACAAAACCCAGTATTAGCGGAAGTAAAAAATCTGTAACTTTTATAGAGTTCTGGAAAGGAACATAAATGCACATATAGAGATGATACAAAAACCATAAAGTAGAACAAAAAAAATAATTCGGGAAAGGAATAAAGTAGTTAGGCCTATCACTATTAAAGAAACTTCCTAAATAATAATAGAAGTTATTAATCCAAACACAATACGAGACATTTATTATACTTCACCTTGTGAAGAGAGTATTTGTTGAGTATTGTTACTATGCAAGTCATGTAATACCAGTATATATTTTAATGTTTCCTGAACATTTATAGGAACGCTGTTCCATTGATTAGAAAAAAAAAACTATTTTACCATGCCTACTTTCTTAAAACACATACCGTAAAACGGGGTGATATTGTGCCAACCTAATTGTTTATCTTTGTTTACATATATTAAAAAAAGGTTAAGTACATAGGCTTAGTCCTGAAGAATAACTCAAGTTTGAAAAAAGAACTGAAGAAAAAAAATTATATGCTATTATTTTATGAAGAATTAGGTTGGCACAATCTCAACCACGTGGCATAATCTCACCCCGTTTACGGTATAGGCGTACATCGGTATGATAAGTTTACACATTCTACTGTGTATACTAAGAAAGACGATGCAAAAAAAAATAAAAATAGTACAACAAAAAAATCAGGGATATGAAAAATTTCCACAAAAATTAATGAGGGAAACTACAACATTTCAAATTACCGGAGAATCGAATGGTTTTGAACCCAGACGAAACAATAAAGAAAACAGACGAAACGTAGAAGCCTGTATTCCTCTGTTGTATATACCGATAATGTTATATGATAACTTTTATAAGTATTTTTAAAAACCTAAATCAAACGATCTAATTAATGCTCGACATTCACCGCGGACATTTTTTATTTGTCAATGCTCCTCTAATTTTGTTATTTCATATTTCAATCAAATTAATTTCCGAGAAATCTGTGTAACTGGAAATATTTTAGTGATAAAACTGATGTAGCCTAAATAGTGTAAGCCAACCCTTTAAATCGTTCACGTGGTTAAAATACGTAACGTTTAGAGTTTCGTGGTTAAATTAAGTCAGTAAATACTAGAAATAAAAATAACTTCCAAGTCCAGCAAAACCAAGTAGGAACTATACAGGCTAATTCATGGAGTGTTAACCGAAATAAACTGTATTATTTTATTACGTAATTTAGAGCAATTATTGTAGTAGACATGTGGGTTCCATGCCCAAATTTGTAGAGTACAATATTATGAAACATGACGAATGAAATAATTACACTAGCAGTAATAAATACAGTTATTCACAAACCGTACCATTAAATAGCTGAGAATCACAAAAGAAGCTTACAAAATTAGTTCAAAAATGTTTCCATGTAGGTCCGAACACTTGGCCGTACGATAACGAGCCGCATGTGTTGATTTAGTGTAGCTTCAACCCAGCGGGGTGGCGCAACGGAGACGTTAGACTCCCATTCTGAAGAATTCGGGTTAGATTCCCGGCTCCGGCCATTCTGATTTCTGTTTCCCGTGGTTTCCCGAAATTGTTTCAGGCGAATTTTGGGTTCCTTAAAATAGGTCATTGCCACCTCCTCTTCCAGTTACTGTAATTGTGTAAATTTGTGTGTAACCGTCTCTGATTATCTCGATGTCGACAAAACGTAAATCCCAATAAAAAAGTTAACAGAACATAGCTTTATTCGACTGTCTTTGATTACTGTTGCTACTTTCTCGTGTAAAAAGTTTCTCATGTTTATTTTGCCCTTTGGTACACAGTAGCATCTTTTTATCCCCATTGTTAAGCGATTCCTATTTGTTAATTTCTCGCTTCAGGAAGATAGTGCACGGCCACCTCTAATTCCCAGTACTTTCTCCGTTAAAAGCATTCCTGAAGGCGTTTAATCATTTTTGACATTTCATGCTCTATATGTTGGTCTACCTGTTTGCGTTGCTACATGCTCCCATATGATCTGACATTTGTTGGAAAATAAGAAATAACACAATCTTTATTTTCTTTCAACAAATGTCAGATCTTATGGAAGTAATTTGTTGCATAAACATATAAAAAGCAGCAGTAGACTAATATAGCAATATTGAAAATATTTGTTTGCTTTCAGGAATGCCTGTAGCCTAGTAGATCAAAGATGTCAGTGCATCCGCCCCCTTAATAATGGGAATAGGGCCACACATGTATGGGAATTGTTTCTCGGTGCAAGGAATAAGTGATAATTTGCGGTGTTAGTAATGTGGCGGTAACTCGTCGTGGATTACCCTTTATAACGATGTGGTGGACATGGCAGGACGCATAGGAGATGCGAACAAGAGTGTGAGAAGTTACATGCTTTCATCGCCGGAGGTAATTACCGTATATACTTTATATCTATGGTAACAAATACCATAAATCACAGCGCGCTGTTTCTGCACTGTAGGCTTTGCTGACGCTGGATTCTCGTGGACACAATGATCATGGTATGATGAATGGTCTTCGTGCCTTCTTTCTACTCGTCAGGAATCGGTAATGACATTAAATCAGCTTGGCGGAATTGGCCGGCATCGCTTGCACGGTCAATACTAACCTCACACCCTACCACAACGCCAAAGTGGGTCACAATATATTGGGGTCTGATTCCCTCGGCCTATTTTCCTTCCTAAATCACATATGATGGGAACGCATTACTTCCTCGTGCGGTATACAAATCTGAAGTCGCAGAGGGCATCTGTGCTCCATCTGAACGATTAATTTCGAAACACTCGACTACCAGCGACCAGTCGTGTTCATATAAAATACCCGTGCCCTGTGTCGAGCTGGCTTGCTCGTACAGCAGCCAGAGATTATACAGGATGTTAGAGAACACGTATTACAAATTGAGGAGCACAACTTTTTAAACTGTCACGTCTACAAAAATCTGAGAATGAGCTGAACGTATTTTCTACATTAGGTTGGTGTATTCAACACAAATGCATAGTCAGATATAATTACAAAATTGCCTGTCCCATTTAAAAATCAGGCGAAAGTTTGTGTTTTCATCCAAAACCAAACATTTTCGCTCCACTGTAATTTTGCATTCAAAAGAAAGGCATAACAGCTGCTATCAGTTAGATGACATAAAGTTACGAAATGTTGTTTACTGAACTTCGCAGCCATGAATGTCCATAATATTTATTCAAAACTAGACATTACTATGTTTTTCTTTAGTGACAAACGAAATATACCATTAAATTATCTCACACTAATGTCCATAACTTACCGTAACAAAGATGTAAAATAAACCTAACAAAATAAGCATAGCCTCAACGCGCATTACTTCCGCTGTTCTTCTTTGTAAAACTACTTGAGCAATGATTACCAATTTATAGTGTAATTGGAAGTACCTAAAATTAATATTTGCTGTATGTGCCTATGGTACTATTAAATTTCCTTATCAGAATTTCCCTGCTCTAAAATTAACGTGAAAGTGTCTATTTTGGCTGCATCCTCCTCAATAATACTATATGTATGTACGTTAAAGACAAAGGTAGAAAGAAAAAAGAAAAAAAAAGACAGAAGGACCAAATCGTTGAAGGGAGTGCTTGTTTGGCCCTTGTCTGTTTTATTTTTTCAATTACTCTTTACCCGTTGCCCCCTTCCGTCTCCACCGTTTTTCCCCATTATATACCGACTATATTTCTATGTTTGTTGACTTCGGCCATTTCTAGCTTCCTCGGTCTGTTTCTCTCTTATTTTTGTTGTTCATTTTCTCTCTTGTTCGTTTTATTTAACTGTAGGTTTTTTGCCATTCTACAGCATTCGTTTTCAATGGCACATATCGAACAGAACCGTTCATGGGCTACCAGCCTCTGGGCTTTGGAAGCAGAAGAATGACAGAGTGAGTGAGAGATTTTGGTCAGCGCTCAACATCGAGCTCTTTAGCGCTGATGAGAAGTGACACGAAGAGAGTATGGAGCAGCGTCGGAATGAAAGGGCGAGGGAAACGGGAGATCCCCGAGAAAACCCGCCGACATGCGAAAATCCGGGGACCGACCCCGCCGGTAATCGAGCCCGGATCGCCTTGGTGGGAGGCGAATGGTCCGACCATTCGGCCACCGCGGCCCAGGAAACAGAAGAAGAAAAACTTATGGGTAAGTAGCGACTGGGGCTATTGTGCATAACACCAAACAACAGAACGTGTTGAATATAACCGAGTGAAGGTTGGACGTAAGCGGTTTACGAAAAAGTGAGCATTCAAAAATACCCTGCTAGATATCTAATTTCAGCCAATTTGTGTCCTTCCGCCCGTAACGGTTAACGACGGCAAATGTCTAACCACTCTGCCACGACACTTTAGTTTGCGCTTGTAAGGCCAAAGCAGTTGAAGGATCCAGATGGAGCATGTCGCTGGGAGTGTAACCAAACAAACGCTTGACGTGGCTATGAACGATATGGCCGACTAAATATAAAATTGAGGAAATATTAGTTAGGAGGTGTGTGAATAGGGCTAAAACATTGAGCTTTTATCCTAAAACGTAATTAAAGACCATAATACATTCATTGACCTTAAAAATATAATTCCGATTTGTACTTTTGAGGTTAAAGCATTATGGCGGCTGGCTAATTTGCTGACTACCTCTCCTCCCTCTTGACTTCACACCCCTCGTCTACATTCCACCCTTATGCAACCCTCGTCTGTAAGGCAGTTGGCAGGAACCTACATAGTTTGATATAAGAAAGGGTTTATTTTTTCGGATTGTTTTACAGCAGTAGCCGTTTCTCCGTCCCCAATTTCCACTTTGTCCTGTTAAACATCTCGTCTTCTAGTAAATTCCTTGTGTTCATTGCTTCGTTTAAAATAAGGTTTGCTAAACATATATAAATTGCAAGTCGATTTCAGTTGCCTTTATTTTTAATTTGTTGTATTTAAATAGGAAAATACAGGGAACTACATTCGGCAATCTACTGACAACCACACAAAGAATAAAGTAACTTTTGTTAATTTTAAATTATATGCAATAACGACTAGTGATTTTTTTTTTCAAAGGTTAACACTTTAGTGCTTATATTTATCCTGAAAGGCCTATATACTACATTGTACGCAAAGTACTGTGTCCTACAGTTAGCAGGTGTATGATCGCAAGGAAGGAGGTATGTAATTACAGGTACGTTAATTACATAGAGGTAGTGGCGTTGCACATTGCGTGGGCCTATCATCACGGAATATTGAACGAAGCCGCATTGTGTAATGGGGGAATGGAGCACGGTAATTTAATGGCGAGCGAGGCCATCTACTCGCAAAATTAATCGTCTGGAAGTTAAAAGAACTAACTGCGAACGATGTTAATTCGCCGTGGCGCTATCGTTTGAATAATTGATAGCACGAGTGCCGTAGAGTTAACACCTGTTGTCGTTAGTACCGGCTCCTTTAACATGATTTGGCAATAAACTACGCGAGTGTTACCCTCCGTCAAGAAAACCTGTAGATGGTGAAAAACCACTGTACGTTAAAAAAAAAAAAAACTTAAATATGAACTTTAGTGAAACTTCATAAATAATAAGAATATGTTTAGTAAGGTACAATGTTCACATTTATGCAGAGTTCAAATCTTATTTTCTATGTTTATTCTTAGTCAAATATTCATTTATACATCAATATTCATGCACAGTAATATTAGTTTATTGGCTGGCGACTTGCAAACTAAACCTCACTTAAAGATGCACGTAAAATAGTAAGAAATTTTATGTACGTACGTTACATAGGCTTTAAGAGGACTACTAACGTCAGTGGTGAGCGATCATGATTCGGCCTTATTGCTAGCGTTTATCCAATTGCGATCCTTGATATTCTGAAAAAATAAAATTGAAAATCGAGACAACGCTATATTGTTACAGCAAATATTAGCCAACATCTATAATTAATTGCTCGTCCCTATTAATTTTTTCGCAATTATGTCTCGGAATATTTACACAGGATCGATACGAAATTATTGGTTTTCGCTTAATTAACTTTGTTTATTGTTTTTTAAAATCCGTAACTGGAAAACCTGCAGCACTTGTGGGGCAAACTTACCCAACTTCGTGATAGGGGTACTACGGCTTCGAACCTCAGTACCAGAAATATGTTAAACATTTTAATTTTGAGCTTATATTTGATTCATTGGCCACTTATTGTCGAAACTACACATGTCTGTTCTCTGAAGGTAACCTAGTGTACTAGGGGTACAGATCCTTCCCAGTTTTGTGAAGCACTCGAGTGGTTTATCACGATATTGAGGCATGTCACGGTAAATGATAGGTTTACCTTATTTGCAGTCGAACAATTACAGAATTATTATAGTTAGTGGAAAATTACGAGGATATTTTCTGCCAACGTATTCTCCAAACCAATACGTAGAGCCCACGATTTTTGGTGAAAAGAATTCTGCAGCAGTTTGTTTCAATGCCTTATGTACCGTTCTGCTTCGCGGCCAGTGATTGGCTGTTTTAAATTCTCAGCGTCTCGGGTTTCTACCCTCAAATCACAGACGTGTGGTGTCGCAGTAACCTTGTTCCTGTTGGCACAGTCAAATGAGCCACGCCTGTGCAATTTTACATTCTGCCAATAATCAAGAAGCAGACCTGCAGATGTGCACGTAAGGCATCTGAAACAAACTGTTGCAGAATTATTTTCACCAAAAATCGTGGGCTCTACCAAGACAGCTTTCTGTTCCTTGTATGGTTAGCCGTATAAAAGGTCTGACTGTTTACAGACGAGTCACAGATGTCCAGTAGTATCGCACCAAAGTTGTCATTGGCCCAGTCAAATGGGAACTCACCAGTAACGAAATAAAAGCGCCAGAAATTTAATACATTACACTGTCTTCTTTTCCTGCTATAAATTATGACTAGAGACGATGGTTTATCGCGGGGAAATTTAACTGATTGTTGGGTTTCAACGCACGATCAGCTTACCAGAAGATGGCTGGATTTTGCTTGTACGTGGAGCAGTTACCCTATTTGATGAACCAATATGAATCCCTATATTGTAATATTTTTTATTCCTGTTACTGATCTGCAGATAGCTATGTTGTGTCAGCCAATCGTATGCGTTGCAAAAAACTACAGCATTTTCAAGGGTATGATGGCGCACAACATTTTCGCGCTATATCATCACCTCTAATCATTACCCCTAACTACGTATCACATAATTGAGGAATGATTTATGGCGGGAAAAGAAGGCCGTGTAATGTATTCATTGACTTGAAAACAAGTGCATATCTGACGTTCTTCTTGCGTTATTGATTTGTCCCAAGCTGACTGAGCCAGTGATATGAATTTGTGATTCGTCTTTAAGGCCTTGGTCTTTCATTTATTTCAAACAATTGCAAATAACTCGAATATTTTTTAACCAAATGCTTTGAAGAAATTTAGTGACTGTGTACAGTCATACGATACACAATTTTGCCTGAGTGTTTTATAAAATAATGTACCGTTTGCTAGTAAAGAATTATTTTGCTTCATTTTGGCATATTTTGGCAACAAAATATGTGATATTTCAGGGGCAAATATCTAAAAATCCGTTCGGTGTATTGCAACAGAAAAATTAAGATACAAACGATGGTATATAAGTGTTAAAACTGTAAGAATGAATTTTTGATGTATGTTTTAATTTGCGTTTAAAAAAAATATTTCCGAAACCACTGCAAAACTGAAGTGCGAGGTCTGACACAACTACACAACCACTCTACAATCACACAACGTGCAGGCCGCCACACTGTTTTATAGAATATACTGGTATGAAATATTCTTGCGATTTTACACTGTGAAATTTTTTTTCGAAAAGAAGTTCCTTCATTTTGTTTCAGTGTCTTACGTGCCCATCTGCAGTTGTGTTGTATAGTCAGTGATTGGATGTGTTAACAGTCTCGTGTCTTGGGAGTTCTACCCGCAAATAATATACGTGTGGTGTTGCAGTAAGATAATTATGATCGGCACATTCAAATGAGAGACGCCACTTCACGAAGATCCGCAGCCAATAACTACAAAGCAGAGCTGCAGATGTGCACGTAATGAATCGAAACAAACTGGGACAAAATTCTTTTCGTGAAATGTTTGTGGCTTTAACAGATTGTCTAGTTGAAATAATGTGACGTAAATGCTTGTTGGAGGAAGCCTGCAAGTTTAGCTGGTTCTGTGACTTGTGCGTAACAGTTATGCTGCACTTTGGCTCGCACCTCTGTGTCGACCTTATCGTTACTTCACTGACGGCTTTCAGACGGGTGATAAAAACTCCATGTTGACGACCGCCTTAAGCTCTATCTACCAACTTAGGCATAAAACGCATATTTTAACCAGGTTTTGAGAATATTGTATGATTTCGTGGAGTGGTCAGCGTTTAACATCGAGGTCTTTAGCGCTGGTGAGAGGCGACATGATGTGAGTACGGAGCAGCGCCGGAATGAAAGCGCGGGGGGAAACGGGAGATCTTCGAGAAAACCCGCCTACTAACAGCATCGTCCGGCACGATTCCCACATGCGAGAATCCGGGGACTGACCCCGCCGGGAATCGAACCCAGATCGCCTCGGTGGGAGGCGAAAGGTCTGACCATTCAGCCACCGCGACCCCAAAATAATAATAAGCATGTTTTTTAAGATAAGTATAATCACTTAAGCTTAAACTTTTATTTCACAGAACATTCATACGATTTTTTTAACGAAATTTTATTTCAGCTGATATATTTATGAAGGTCAGCGCAGTGCCACGAAGCAGTTATCTTAGGCTAATAACACTTAGTTCATATATGATAGCTCGAAGGGCGCGTGTTTCTATTTACGCTATATTTGTGAATATTAATTACATAGTTTTGTATGATTATCGAATTTAATAACATTTCTTTAAGACGATTACTGGCCAAATTCATAATTTTTTTTTTTTTTTTTTTGCTGTGAAAAATTATAGTGAAAAGAGATTTTCAAGAAATTTATGTGACGGTTTTACGATACCTGCTCTCTTTTACGATTTAAATATTAGATTTTACAAAACAGCTTAAATAGAGGTCCGTGTCCCTTACTATTACTAGCCTTGAATTTAAATTGTATTAAAATTTTAAAATTTATTGTTATATGAGGGAACCACAGAACTGATCTTCCAAGTTAGTAGTTTTTGAGTCACTTAGAATGCTTAGAAAATATGCTGTGTAGTATCTTATTGTATTAGGAACACTGACTTTGCATTATCTCGCTTGGAAAATAATTAAATTAAAACCTTCTGTTATACTAACCAATTTTTATTCGAACTGATTTCCCACAGTCAAAATTTTACTTATTTACTGTCATTTCATGTTACATAAAAGCTACATGAAATAAGTTGAGAAAACAAATTACTACACTTCAACCTATTTCTGGCCATGCTCTTCTGCGTGTACTGTTTTCGCGATAACTATTTTTAAATTCTAAACGAGAGCAGATATCAAAAGTATTTTTGGCAGTTGGATGATTTTTAAAGACTGTAAATATTAAGGATTTGCCCAATTGTATAGTTAACAAAATTTTCGTTAGTTGACTCATAAGTCGAAGCCGAATAATTTCTTGCCTTGAAAAAATAATTTATCACAACAAAAACACTCTATACAAAACTGCCATACAGGTTTGTGATATCTGCTCTAGTGTAAGCTGAAAAAAAAAATTATCGCATAACATTAGAAACAAGAAAGCATGGCCTTAAGGAGGCAATTTACCAAAATTATGTATTGATTTAATAATTTTATATTTGTACCAGATATGATTTGTTTCGTTTCATTGTGACTAACTTATAATGTAATGAAAATATTTTAGCTTTCATAGTTTCTTATAATGTTATGTCAGTCAAAATTTGCATGAAATGGTTTTATGCATTAAAAGAAAGCCAGCTGACTTACCGAACTGAAATATTTCACACTGAACAACGATGTCGTATGCTACAAAATGTCTCCTATAGAAAAAAAAAGTAAAATTTTTCAACTAAAAATAATTGCTTACATTTTTAAATGTTAATTACAATTTTCAGCAATTTTTTTTGCTCATAAAAGACTTTGTAATTTTTTGGTGTTTATATAGGTGAGCTTGTTGCCTAAGACCTCGTTATTCAGTGTTATCTATTGACGTATATAACCGGTTTGTGCAAATTTGTGCTAACCGTTACAAAAAAAAATTAATCTAAACAATTTCCATTACAGTAAAGAATAGTAATGTCAATGTGTGTGTGTGTATATATATATATATATATATATATATATATATATATATATATATATATATATATATATATATACAAAACAAACATTATCTCGTAGAAATATACATATTATGAAAACAATAAAAATTTTCTGTCAAGCGCCCGCTTAAGCTGCAGATAAATCCAGCTGTACCTCCGAGACAAAAATTACTAGTCAATGAATGAAGTAAG
>PNEQ01077077.1:0-13318 GCA_003012365.1 Medauroidea extradentata | reverse complement strand
ATTTTTGGAAGGTGTAAAATTTTATCTATATACTGATAACAAGGCACTATAATGGTTTTGAGCATTATTGGAGGGTGTAGAATTCTATCTATATACTGATAACCAGGCACTGTCTTGGATTTAAACATTTTTGGAAGGTGTAAAATTTTATCTATATACTGATAACAAGGCACTATAATGGTTTTGAGCATTTTTGGAGGGTGTAGAATTCTATCTATATACTGATAGGCACTGTATTGGATTTAAATATTTTTCGAAGGTGTAAAATTTTATCTATATACTCATAACAAGGCACTGTCTTGGATTTGAACATTTTTGGAAGCTGTAAAATTCTATCTATATACTGATAACAAGGCACATTAATGGTTCTGAACATTTTTGGAAGGTTTAGAATTCTATCTATATACTGATAACAAGGCACTGTTTTGGTTGTAAGCATTTTGGAGAGTGTAGAATTCTATCTATATACTGATAACAAGGCACTGTTTTGGTAGTAAGCATTTTTGGAAGGTGTAGAATTCTATCTATATACTGATAACCATCACTGTCTTGGATTTAAACATTTTTGGAAGGTGTAAAATTCTATCTATATACTGATAGCAAGGCACTATAATGGTTTTGAGCATTTTTGGAGGGTGTAGAATTCTATCTATATACTGATAACAAGGCACTGTTTTGGTTTTAAGCATTTTTGGAGAGTGCAGAATTCTATCTATATACTTATAACAAGGCACTGTTTTGGTTTTAAGCATTTTTGGAGAGTGTAAAATTCTATCTATATACTGATAACAAGGCACAGTTTTGGTTTTAAGCATTTTTTAGAGTGCAGAATTCTGTCTATATACTTATAACAAGGCACTGTTTTGGTTTTAAGCTTTTTTGGAGGGGGTAGAATTCTATCTATATACTGATAACAAGGCACTGTTTTGGTTTTAAGCATTTTTGGAGAGTGTAAAATTTTATCTATATACTGATAACAAGGCACAGTTTTGATTTAAGCATTTTTTGGAGTGCAGAATTCTATCTTTATACTTATACCAAGGCACTGTTTTGGTTGTAAGCATTTTTGGAGGGTGTAGAATTCTATCTATATACTGATAACCAGGCACTGTCTTGGATTTAAACATTTTTGGAAGGTGTAAAATTCTATCTATATACTGATAACAAGGCACTATAATGGTTTTGAGCATTTTTGGAGGGTGTAGAATTCTATCTATATACTGATAACATGGCACTGTTTTGGTTTTAAGCATTTTTGGAGAGTGTAAAATTCTATATATATACTGATAACAAGGCACAGTTTTGGTTTTAAGCATTTTTGGGGTGTAGAATTCTATCTATATACTTATAACAAGGCACTGTTTTGGTTGTAAGCATATTTGGAGAGTGTAGAATTCTATCTATATACTGATAACAAGGCACTATAATGGTTTTAAGCATTTTTGGAGAGTGTAGAATTCTATCTATATACTTATAAAAAGGCACTATAATGGTTTTAAGCTTTTATGGAGAGTGTAGAATTCTATCTATATACTGATAACAAGGCACTGTTTTGGTTTTAAGCTTTTTTGGAGAGTGTAGAATTCTATCTATATACTGATAACAAGGCACTATAATGGTTTTAAGCTTATTTGGAGAGTGTAGAATTCTATCTATATACTGATAACAAGGCACTGTGTTGGTTGCAAGCATTTTTGGAGAGTGTAGAATTCTATCTATATACTGATAACAAGGCACTGTTTTGGTTGTAAGCATTTTTGGAGAGTGTAGAATTCTATCTATATACTGATAACAAGGCACTGTTTTGGTTGTAAGCATTTTTGGAGGGTGTAGAATTCTATCTATCTACTGATAACCAGACACTGTCTTGGATTTAAACATTTTTGGAAGGTGTAAAATTCTATCTATATACTGATAACAAGGCACTATAATGGTTTTGAGCATTTTTGGAGGGTGTAGAATTCTATCTATATACTGATAACAAGGCACTGTTTTGGTTTTAAACATTTTTGGAGAGTGTAGAATTCTATCTATATACTGATAACAAGGCACTGTTTTGGTTTTAAGCATTTTTTGGAGTGCAGAATTCTATCTATATACTTATAACAAGGCACTATAATGGTTTTAAGCAGTTTTGGAGGGTGTAGAATTCTATCTATATACTGATAACAAGGCACTGTTTGGTTTTAAGCATTTTTTGGAGTGCAGAATTCTATCTATATACTTATAACAAGGCACTATAATGGTTTTATGCTATTTTGGAGAGTGTAGAATTCTATCTATATACTGATAACAAGGCACTTTACTGATTTTAAGCATTTATGGAGAGTGTAAAATTCTATCTATAGGCCTATACTAATAAATAGGCACAGTTTTGGTTGTAAGCATTTTTGGAAAGTGTAGAATTCTATCTATATACTTACAACAAGGCACTATAATAGTTTTAAGCATTTTTGGAGAGCGTAGAATTCTATCTATATACTGATAACAAGGCACTATAACAGTTTCGAGCATTTTTGGAGAGTGTAGAATTCTATCTATATACTGATAACAAGGCACTGTTTTGGTTTTAAGCATTTTTTGGAGTGCAGAATTCTATCTATATACTTATAACAAGGCACTATAATGGTTTTAAGTAGTTTTGGAGAGTGTAGAAAGTATCTATATACTGATAACAAGGCACTATAATGGTTTTAAGCTTTTTTGGAGAGTGTAGAATTCTATCTATATACTGATAACCAGGCACTGTCTTGGATTTAAACATTTTTGGAGGGTGTAGAATTCTATCTATATACTTATAACAAGGCACTATAAAGGTTGTAAGTATTTTTGGAGGGTGTAGAATTCTATCTATATACTGATAACAAGGCACTGTTTTGGTTTTAAGCATTTTTTGGAGTGCAGAATTCTATCTATATACTTATAACAAGGCACTATAATGGTTTTAAGCAGTTTTGGAGAGTGTAGAAAGTATCTATATACTGATAACAAGGCACTGTCTTAGATATAAACATTTTTGGAAGGTGTAAAATTCTATCTATATACTGATAACAAGGCACTATAATGGTTTTGAGCATTCTTGGAGAGTGTAGAATTCTATCAAAATACTTATAACAAGGCACTATAATGGTTTTATGCATTTTTGAAGAGTGTAGAATTCTATCTTTATACTGATAACCAGGCACTGTCTTAGATTTAAACATTTTTGGAAGGTGTAAAATTCTATCTATATACTTAAAACAAGGCATTGTTTTGGTTTTGAGAATTTTCGGAGTGTGTAGAATTCTATCTATGTACTTATACAAGGCAATATAATGGTTTTAAGCATTTTTGGAGAGTGTAGAATACTATCTATATACTGATAACCAGGCACTGTCTTAGATTTAAACATTTTTGGAAGGTGTAAAATTCTATAAATATGCTGATAACAAGGCACTATAATGGTTTTGAGCATTCTTGGAGAGTGTAGAATTCTATCTATATACTGATAACAAGGTACTATAATGGTTGTAAGCATTTTTGGAGTGTGTGTAAAATTATATCTATATACTGATAACCCGGCACTCTCTTAGATATAAACATTTTTGGAGAGTGTAGAATTCTATCTATATACTTATAACAAGGCATTATAATGGTTTAAAGCATTTTTCGAGAGAGTAAAATTCTATCTATATACTGATAACCAGGCACTGTCTTACATTTAAACATTTTTGGAAGGTGTAGAATTCTATCCATATACTTATAACAAGGCACTGTTTTGGTTTTGAGCAATTTGGAGAGGGTAGAATTCTATCTATATACTCATAACAAGGCACTATAATGGTTAAAAGCATTTTTGGAGAGTGTAGAATTCTATCTATATATTTATAACCAGGCACTGTCTTACATTTAAACATTTTTGGAAGGTGTAGAATTCTATCCATATACTTATAACAAGGCACTGTTTTGGTTTTGAGCATTTTTGGAGAGTGTAGAATTCTATCTATATACTCATAACAAGGCACTATAATGGTTAAAAGCATTTTTGGAGAGTGTAGAATTCTGTCTATATACATATAACAAGGCACTTTAATGGTTATAAGCATTTTTGGAGAGTGTAAAATTCTATCTATATATTGAAAACAAGGCACAGTTTTGGTTGTAAGCATTTTTGGAAAGTGCAGAATTCTATGTATATACTTATAACAAGGCACTATAAAGGTTTTAAGCATTTTTGGAGAGTGTAGAATTCTATCTATATACTGATAACCAGGCACTGTCTTAGATTTAAACATTTTTGGAGAGTGTAGAATTCTATCAATATACTAATAACAAGGCACTATAATAGTTTTAAGCATTTTTGGAGATAATAGAATTCTATCTATATACTTATAACAAGGCACTATAATGGTTTTAAGCAGTTTTGGAGAGTGTAAAATTCTATCTATATACTGATAACCAGGCACTGTCTTACATTTAAACATTTTTGGAGAGTGTAGAATTCTATCAATATACTTATAACAAGGCACTATAATGGTTTTAAGCATTTTTAGAGAGTATAGAATTCTATCTATATACTTATAACAAGGCACTATAATGGTTTTAAGCAGTTTTGGAGAGTGTAAATTTCTATTTATATACTGATAACAAGGCACAGTTTTGGTTGTAAGCATTTTTTGAAAGTGTAGAATTCTAACTAAATACTTATAACAAGGCACTATAATGGTTTTAAGCATTTTTGGAGAATGTAAAATTCTATCTATATACTGATAACCAGGCACTGTCTTAGATTTAAACATTTTTGGAGAGTGTAGAATTCTATCGATATACTTATAACAAGGCACTATAATGGTTTTAAGCATTTTTGGAGAGTATAGAATTCTATCTATATACTTATAACAAGGCACTATAATGGTTTTAAGCAGTTTTGGAGAGTGTAGAAAGTATCTATATACTGATAACAAGGCACTATAATGGTTTTAAGCATTTTTGGAGAGTGTAGAATTCTATTTTTATACTGATAACCAGGCACTGCCTTAGATTTAAACATTTTTGGAAGGTGTAAAATTCTATCTATATACTGAAAACAAGGCACAGTTTTGGTTTTGAGAATTTTTGGAGAGTGTAGAATTCTATCTATGTACTTATAACACGGCACTATAATGGTTTTGAGCATTTTTGGAGTGTAAAATTCTATCTATATACTTATAACAAGGCACTATAATGGTTTTAAGCATTTTTGGAGAATGTGGAATTCTATCTAAATACTTATAACAAGGCACTATAATGGTTTTAACCATTTTTGTAAAGTGTAGAATTCTATCTTTATACTGATAACCAGGCACTGTCTTAGATTTAAACATTTTTGGAAGGTGTAAAATTCTATCTATATACTTAAAACAAGGCATTATTGTTGTTTTGAGAATTTTTGGAGAGTGTAGAATTCTATCTATGTACTTATAACAAGGCACTATAATAGTTTTAACCATTTTTGGAGAGCGTAGAATTCTATCTATATACTGATAACAAGGCACTATAACAGTTTCGAGCATTTTCGGAGAGTGTAGAATTCTATCTGTATACTGACTACAAGGCAGTGTTTTGGTTTTAAGCATTTTTGGAGAGTGTAGAATTCTATCTATATACCTATAACAAGGCACTATAATGGTTTTAAGCATTATTGGAGAGTGAAGAATTCTATCTTTATACTGATAACCAGGCACTGTCTTAGATTAAATCATTTTTGGAATGTGTAGAATTCTATCTATATACTGAAAACAAAGCACTGTTTTGGTTTTGAGAATTTTTGGAGAGTGTAGAATTCTATCTGTGTACTTATAACAAGGCACTATAACGGTTTTAACCATTTTTGGAGACAGTAGAATACTATCTATATACTGATAACCAGGCACTGTCTTACATTTAAACATTTTTGGAAGGTGTAAAATTCTATCTATATACTGATAACAAGGCACTATAATGGTTTTGAGCATTTTTGGAGAGTGTAGAATTCTATCTATATACTTACAACAAGGTACTATAATGGTTGTAAGCATTTTTGGAGTGTGTAAAATTCTATCTGTATACTGATAACCCGGCACTGTCTTAGATTTAAACATTTTTGGAGAGTGTAGAATTCTATCTATATACGTATAACAAGGCACTATAATGGTTTTAAGCATTTTTGGAAAGTGTAGAATTCTATCTATATACTTATAACAAGGTACTATAATGGTTGTAAGCATTTTTGGAGTGTGTAAAATTCTATCTATATACTGATAACCCGGCACTGTCTTAGATTTAAACATTTTTGGAGAGTGTAGAATTCTATCTATATACTGATAACAAGGTACTATAATGGTTTTGAGCATTTTTGGAGTGTGTAAAATTCTATCTATATACTGATAACAAGGCACTATAATGGTTTTGAGCATTTTTGGAGAGTGTAGAATTCTATCTATATACTTATAACAAGGTACTATAATGGTTGTAAGCATTTTTGGAGTGTGTAAAATTCTATCTATATACTGATAACCCGGCACTGTCTTAGATTTAAACATTTTTGGAGAGTGTAGAATTCTATCTATATACTTATAACAAGGCACTATAATGGTTTTGAGCATTTTTGGAAAGTGTAGAATTCTATCTATATACTTATAACAAGGCACTAATAGTGGTTTTAAGAATTTTTGGAGAGTGTAGAATTCTATCTATATACATATAACAAGGCACTTTAATGGTTTTAAGCATATTTGGAGAGTGTAGAATTCTATCTATATACTGATAACAAGGCACAGTTTTGGTTGTAAGCATTATTGGAAAGTGTAGAATTCTATCTATATACTGATAACAAGGCACTATAATGGTTTTGAGCATTTTTGGAGAGTGTAGTATTCTATCTATATACTTATAACAAGGTACTATAATGGTTGTAAGCATTTTTGGAGTGTGTAAAATTCTATCTATATACTGATAACCTGGCACTGTCTTAGATTTAAACATTTTTGGAGAGTGTAGAATTCTATCGATATACTTACAACAAGGTACTATAATGGTTTAAGCATTTTTGGAAAGTGTAGAACTTTATCTATATGCTTATAACAAGGCACTGAAGTGGTTTTAAGCATTTATGGAGAGTGCTCAATGTTACGCAATTTGGTCAGCTCAATGTTAGGACATGTGGTCAGCTCATCGGCCATGTGGTCAGCTCAATGTTAGGACATGTGGTCAGCTCAATGTTAGGACATGTGGTCAGCTCATCGGCCATGTAATCAGCTCAATGTTAGGCCATGTGGTAAGCTCATTGGCCATGTGATCAGCTCAATGTTAGGCAATGTGGCCACTTTATGGCCCCAAACAGAAAGTTGATCACTTACTTCTTCTATGTACAGGCATCTTTGTGCAAAACTTACCTGATGGTAAAATAATCTAAATGAACTTCTATCCTTACAACTAATGGAATGTGTTTGGACAAAGTTTTTCAAACCAATCAGCACAGTGTCACACCACAGTCAATGACTGGCGAAAACCTACGATTCCTACAAACTACAATACTGGACTAAAATTAGCATCTCCGGCGAGAGGAGAGTCCCTAATTTTACAATCTTGGATTTAACTAAACACTGACTTAACAACAACATTTTCAGGAACCGTGACCTGGGGTTCCCTGTTTAATGAACACAGATTTTAAGAAACAACAATTTAGCAACAAGATTTTTGGAAATGTGATGTTTCGTTAAATAGGGGTTCTATTGCATGTAGAAACCAAATTTCTTTGTGCTGTAAATTTTAACTGAAACTGGCATGTAAAAAGCACAACAATGAATTTATTATTGCACATGGACCCTGATTGAGAACACTCAAGTACAGCGTTGAAGGTCACTAGAATAATTAGAGGACATTACTTAACACTGCAGCAGAAGAGCCTACAGGCCTGATTCTCAAGGAAAAAATAAATAAAACCAAAAATATGATTCAGCAATGTGATGCGATAAAAATGAAACAGGTATAATTTGTGAAATATGTACATCCAAATAGTTTAAAAGGACAGAAGGACGAAAGAGGGAGTGTGTCATCGTGTGAATGCCACAATGCCATGATGGTGTTAGGGATCCTGACCTGCTGAACAACCAGCCTGCATGGGTCAACACATGATTGAGAGAAGATAACCCCAACTGAACTTAACATAAACCCTCTTACAATGTGGCCAAAGAATCAGGTTAGTCAAGCACCTTAGTACATAAACATTACTGTACATTAACATCCGAGATTTATGAACAATAACTTTTATGATTAAAATAACACAACCCTAACAGCAATAACAAAATACTGAGCCGTTAAATGGCCCAATATACTCTCTACTCAGCCGAAGGCCTAAAAAAAAAAAAAAAAAAACACTCCGAAGGCTTAACCCCACGGATAAGCTCACACAAACAGGCCAAGACTCAGCAACACTCCTACCTATCCTTATAGATGTAGGTTGCAAGGGTAAAGTAACTGCATTCTTGAACAAAGAAAAACTCGAGCAAAATCACTAATCACTTATATATATTCAGGTACCTTTTTACATTTACAAGACGTTACAATGTTAAGCATACATCCAAATGGGCGCTAAATGAGCACAGTTCAATTTTACACACTCTCAAATCCTGTCAACTGCCCACCACATAGACAATAAAGGGCCAAATTCTTATTACAATTACAATATTAAACGCATCGAGTTTTCCACCACAAAACCTTAACAACACTCATAACACTCATAAAGGGTTTAGTTAGTCTCCAGCAATTTCCGGGAAATCAGAAGATTATATAGACAATCTCCTTGTCTGAGGGCGACCTTAAATTTTAATCAGCTCATCGGCCTGCGCAATTCCAGGCACCTTGACATTGTTTGCCGTTATGCGGCTCTCCCGGCCTCATTAACGGCTCCGCTTGACACACAGGAAAAGAGGGAAGCTAAAGTTTGCTATTTGCCCCAGTTGGGTGGACCTTCAGGGCGACAATTAGGGCCGGCTCAGAAACAAGCAGGGGAGACTCACCCATTTCTCGATGTTAATGCCGTCACTTAAGCGGACTCACCACACGACCGCAATGTCCCACGGTATTGCAATTTCCCACCTTGCCAAGCGATACAGAGCGCACACAGGAAGTCCTGGTCACCATCCGGCAGCACTCGTTAATCCCTTTTCAAACGGAGGGTGGCTTCTCCTCCCCGACCCTTCCTAGTCCACGCCCGACACAAGAGTGACTTTCTCTTGCTCGAGCGTCCGCCAGCTCGACTTGCCGACGCGCACGCACCTACCGCCAGTCAACGGAACCAGACCACCCCCTCCCCTCCCGGGCCTACCCCACCATGGCCAGTGGAGTGGGAGGTCCAAAGAGGAAAGGGAATGCGCCGGCACCGTCAACTGGGGCTTCCACCATTTACCACTCTATCCGAGATCCTCGAGACTTCTGGAAACCCAGGAAAAGAACCCTCTAGAGAACCCATGACCCAACCTGGACTCAGGAATCAACGTAAAACTTTCCTAAAGGAGGCCCTGTAATAAAGGGTGATCACACAATACTATAACTAAAACATGTAGACAGAGATGCACAAGTACATACAGAATCTTACTTAGGTAGGCTAGCACAAAAAACTGATGTTCAGCACAATTTTTGCACGGTTGCACAGTTGCGACATTTTGCTGGCCAAACAAGCTTCTTCAGGCAAAGAATGATTACACACTGCAATATGGCGGGCTGTGAGTGGTGGCCGGTAACTAGAACACCTAGTGGTCGAGGGGCGAAGTAGGGTCTGGCGAGAAATTTGAAAGAAAGCTATTGTACGCTGAGGCCTGGTGGTTGTCTGGATGTTGTGATATACTGATGGGCTAGTTCACAGCACCTCAGATGTGCACTGTTGTCTGAAGGTGGTAATTCGCTCACCACTCTACGGTTGTACCAAGAATCAAAAGATAGTTTGCGGAAGGATGCAAGTGCAGAAACTGGTTTATCTTTAAGGTTTAGGCAATAACTGGCCAATAGGAGCACGCAGAGTGAAGATCAGGGCAAGAGGACGTTTAATATTGACCCTGTGGTCGCACTTTACTCTATTAAGGTAAGTATCCCTCAGGAGGTGAATTTTGAATTTCAAGTAGCTAGCATGAGATAGGATCACTGAGGGGGAAATTACCAAGTGTCCAAGAGAGTCGGTCTTGGGGTGAATACACAAAAGTAATCTCCAGAGTACAGGTGCTAATTATTCTCACTTAAAAATTTAGGGTAAGCCGTTACTTCCTCTCACCTTTTAAGAAGAGATGCTTAAAAAAGCAGCTTTTGCGCTTGTAGAGTTTTCTAGGTTTTAGTCGGACCTCATTACTGAGCTGCTGGACCCTAGGATGAAGTATGGGCTCTGGTGCAGACGGCGCTCTGATAGGGCTAATTAACGGGCCGTGAAAGCTTACGAATATCACGCAAAATGCAGCATAAATCATCCGCTAGCACTTTGGTGGAGTATTCTCCTGATCCTGTGGCTTGTACTAGTGACATATCGGACAAAGAGAGCTATGGGCGGGTGCCTTTTCCAGAAGGAAAATAACTCCCACCGGTATCTTGTGTGCAAGATTGCCTTCACTGCTGCGCAGCCTGTGCTTTTTGTATTCAATAAACACATGTGTGTGTTTTATGTAGCCAATAGGAGCATGCCGAGTGAAGATCAGGGCAACAGGTCGTGAGCAGTGACGTACGTAGACATTCATAATTTGTTCCTTGGTTTTCAGGATGTCCAGACGCAGCTAGGGTGTGGCCCCAGTCCATGTATGTATTTTGAAGATGATGTCATGAGGTAGTATTGGTGGGGCAGTAGACCAAAATTTTATTGATATGTGAGTTTGGGGGTGATAGTTTAACATGCGTAGGCAGCACTTGCTGCCATTTTTCTCTATAACCTCGTTTCGGACATTCTGAACTCTACAAAATTTTTCTTCCGCCTGTGCATGTGGCTAATAGGTTGCCTGGGGTCCACTTTTCACCGCCCAGTATTCTTCATTTGTTTATTGTAACATTGTAATTTTGCCATTTTTGTTTGAACATTTTAGTATTAAATTTATTATCTATTTCTCTTCAATATGGTATTCAATCTGCTTTTAATCTGTCAGTTCCTGAGTGCCCAGAAAAATTAATTCCATATATGTTAATGTCGTGGAAAAATTTTAAAATTTGTTCTGAGGAGAATTTAGACATTTGAATAAATAAAGAACAAGAGCCAATTTTTTCCTTTTGCATAATTATTTTGGTTTCAACAAAAACTGTGTTGATTGTTTTCACCTACTTTATCTAAATTTGACTCGTCGCAGCCCTTTGTGTAATGGTAGGTGGTCCCCGAGGGAGAGGTGAAGCCTGCGCCGGCTAAGAACGGGCTGTCCCCCTCGAGAGTCTGGGTTCGGCCTGAGGCGTACCCAAGTGAGTGAGCTGGGGGGAGCCACGCTCGGGCCGCACAGAAGAGGGCAAGGTACCTCACTTAATAGGGTCAAGTATAAAATCACTCACCTGGTGTCTTAGAACAGTTCTTGCAGCAAAAGTTGTTTGCGCTCGCTCAGAAGCTTCGGTTCTTGGTGTGCCTCCGATTTGAGCTGTTGTATCCTCTTGTGAGCCGGAGGAGTACACTGGGTCGGAGATTTGATTGGGCTGAGTAATGGCGGTGGCTTCCTGGCCATGCGACGAAAAATCCGGCTGAGTGATTGTTTGTTATGCTTGCGTGTATGCCGTTTCTTAGGGGGCGGGATTTGTTCGTGGTGAACGGGGCTTGTAAGTGCACTGTGATGTTCCTTACAGAACTCCTCGAATGAGAGTTGAGGACCTGGGATCTTCTGCGGTGATGGGATTAATCGCGTGCTTAATACTTGAGTCTCGACTTGGTGTCGCCTTTCGCGGGCGGCCCTTTCTCTGGGCTCTAGCCCAGCAATAATTTCACTATCACTTATATGTAATTCTAACCCTTCTGGGGCATTATTCATTTAGAAAAAAATTAAAGAGAATATTTTTAAGGAAGCGTGAGATATTGTATCACAGACACGCACTGATACACAAGTCTTATAATAGCTAATTACACAAAAGTACTGAAACTATACTGAAAACCTTTGAATATTCTTAACACTGGTCCATTCACTCGGATGCTGTTAGATTATGCTCGCGAATTTTATAACTGCGCGCCCCGATACACGTGGTTACCTTCACTAGGTCACAGATACCGATAACTACTTCCGGCGGGAGCGCACCGCGTGGTGGCTAGTGTGTGGCTGTAGGGTGTGTTCCTTATTATTGCGCGGCATGGGAGATATGCGCGGCAGCGCCACCTTTGTCCTTTCCCTCGGCACTTTCCCTAAACAGTGTATAGGTAAGAGGGTGAAGGACTCCCTTAGGTAGGAAGTCGACTTCAGAATGGGGAGGGTCGAGGGTTTCCCTTTGCAAGAAATCGTCTCGAAAGGAAGGTGAGGGACTCCCTTGAGCAAGAAGTCGACCTCAGTAGGGGATTGAGGGTTTCCCTTTGCAAGAAATCGCCTCGAGGTTGGGTGACGTATTCCCTTCGCAAGAAGTCGACCTCGGTGGTAGAGTGGAGGGCTCCCTTTGCAAGAAGCCAGCCCCTAACGTGGGAAGAAGTAGAGTGTGTGTAATGTGCCGAGAGTCGGGAGCCCAGGGAGTTGCCAGCGAACTCTGAAAAATCTAGGGCCAGCACGCCCCTTGTATACCCAGAGCTTGGGGGTCTGGGTGGGAAAATTCCCGTTAAGTAGGTGGTAAGATGGCGGAGGCAGAAGAGTGACTGTCTGCTGTTGCAGGGTTGCCATCCTAACACCCACACATTTCTTCAAAACAAACACGTGATCGGGATAAATGGCGCTTAACTTCCCTTCAGGTCTCAAAAACAAAACTAAGTTGCCTTAAAATTAGAAATAATATTAAAATTACACTTTTACATACGAATACATTTAAATTATTTACAAAGAATTATTTATGCAAGTAAAATGTGTCTATATTATTTACCGTCTCATTGCCATGTATTCAAGTCTATGCATTGGCAAGCTATGGTTATTGTTTACAAAACACGTGGCACATTATTGTAACATTATTTTTCCCGTCTCAGAACATTATTAGGACATCATAGGGACATTCCATGTCAAATCAACCAATTTAAAAATTAAAATTAAAATCAAGGTTTTAGATTTTGACAATATTTTGTAAATATGTAGGACCTATCGCAAAGATGAAATTGGCCGAGTTACAATTTTTTTGGACTGTTAGTTTCTGAGTTATGAATTTTTTAAATTTTAAGAAAATGATTAATTTTGCTGCATTTGGAAAT
>PNEQ01077076.1:0-13318 GCA_003012365.1 Medauroidea extradentata | reverse complement strand
ATGATTGTTGCTCTTTATGTCGACGATTGCTTTGTGTTCTGCAACAATGATACTGACAAGTCAAGACTGGTAGAAGAACTTGACAAGAAATTTAAAATCAAAGACCTCGGTGAAGCAGAAGAATGTCTTGGAATGAGAATTACCAGAAACAGGAATGCCGGAACAATTTCTTTAGATCAGAGGATGTACACTGAAGCTACCTTGGAGCGTTTTGGGATGCTGGACTGCAAGCCAGTGAGCACACCCTTAGAAGTGAATAATAGACTGACCAAGGCTACAAATGAAGACAAAGCTAACTATCCATATCAACAGCTATTGGGCTGTATAATGTATTTGGCTGTCTGCACTTGGCCAGACATTGCTTATGCATGCAGTGTTTTAAGTCAGTTTAATAGTATTCATAATGCTGAGCACTGGGCTATGGCAAAAAGAGTATTGCGGTACTTGAGAGGAACTTTAGACTGTGCTCTAGTGTTTCGAAAAACTGGTCAAGACATCGCAGCATATGTGGATGCTGACTGGGCAGGTGATGTGTCTGATCGCAAATCCTACACAGGCTATGTATTCAAGATGGGTGGTGCTGCTGTCAGTTGGGAATCCAGAAAACAGAAGACTGTGGCCTTATCCAGTACAGAAGCAAAATATTCAGCAATGAGTGAAGCAACGAAAGAAGCTATCCATTTGAAATGACTTTTGTGGGAGATTTGTGGTAGGGAAAAACCAATTACTGTTTTCAATGACAATCAAAATGCACAAAAGTTGTTACATAATCCCGTTTTTCATACGCGAACAAAACACACAGACATACGGCATCACTTTGTAAGAGAGGCTGTAGTGAACAAACAAGTTGTTGTTCAGTATTTGTCAACTGATAAGATGGTTGCAGACCCACTGACAATAACTGTTCCGGGTCCCAAGCAGATTTATTGTGTTCGTGAACTGGGACTGAGAAAAATTTAAGTTTGTATTGTTTATTTTATTTTATTTTTTTGGAACCATTAGATTAAGAGCGGGTGTTGGAAATATTCTGGTGATTGTCAAATAGCTATGGTGGTAATCTAATGTGTCCAAGATTATGAGATAAGTAATGTTTTTTGTTAGGTTGATATCTTTTGTTTCTTTGTTTTTGTTGATTCTTGCTATAACATCTTTTGTTATTATGCTAATGAAATGGGTGTAATGAAAATAAAAAGGCAAGTAAAAAAGGAATTTCCAGGCAAGTAAACTGTCTCCAATAATTTCCTTCAATGTTTTAGGTTGAAAACTCTATATTTTAGCCCTGTTTACACACCTCTTAACTAATATTTCCTCAATTTTTTAATCAGTCGGCCATATTGATACCAGCCATGTCAAGCGTTTGTTTGGTTACAATTCCCGGCGACATGCTCCATCTGGACCCTTCTACATCTTTGGGAACGAGTAAGCGTCGCAGGGGCGTCATTTGGTGCTACATGGGGGGGGGCAAATGCCCCCCCCCCTGGATTTAGAATTTTATGTGTATAAATATATTTGTTATATTTTTTAATGTAAATAATGTTAACTTAAGGACATATAACTGAAGTTGTATTATTAAAGTATCTAATTTATACATGCTTAATTAATAAAAAAAGATGCAACAAGGTCACTGTCGCCAGAAAACAAAATCTTGCCCCCCCTCCCCCCTTAGAAAAACCTTAAATGACGCCCCTGAAGCGTCGGCCTTAGAATCTCCGGCTGATCGCGGTCGTCCAATAGGCTCACGAATGAGATTTGTAACAGTATGTTATTACTGTATGCGTCAAAAGCCGAAGGAATAAACTACATGCGCTAGGGTGTATTTGTTTTTCTTTACCTTCCTGAGAGTAAGAAAGCTAATGCTATAAAAATAATGTTCAGTAATGTGTTCTTTCTAGTTATGTAAGTAAAAATAAGTGTCTACAGGTAATTTTTTTTTTTACCTTTGCTGGGAAAAAAATTAGCCTATCTTCATGCTTATAAATTTAATGTTTATATTAGTGACTGCGTGCCAATACAAAGATAAATATGCTATACCTTAACAATTATAATTATCATTGCATCCAAAAAAGAAAAAATGGCTTCGGGGGGGGGGGGGGCTCAAATTTATGTTGACCCGGGCCTAACATTCTCGTAAAATGGCCCTGCCCACAGACACTGATTTAAAAAAAAATCTTGATAGAGACTCTCTTTAAATTCTCGTCGGCAACGACGTAATTTGAGACATCCAGTAACTCAGAGAATCAGGAAAAATTCCAGTAGTCACCTGTACTACTCGACCACGACAACTAGTCCTCCCGTGAGGGGAAAAAGCGTGACGCTAGTAGTAGGTAGACACGTCACAAGGAGGGGAAATGTACTGCACCTGACATGAGTAAATAGCACACATTCAGTGGAGACGTAGCGCGGCGAAAACCGAGCTATCTGCCTGTGCCACAATATTATGGCCGGTGCTGTGGTGCACCACAGCAGTTGCGCGCGGTCGGCTAGTACAACACAGCGATAGTTCGCATTTTTCCCGCGGGACTAGTTGTCGTGGTCGAGTAGTAGTTATCTCGAAAAACCACAGAAATCCGAATCCGGGATGACCGGACAAAAAATCGATGTCGCAGAATGCGAGAGCAGCGTCACAGACAACAGTGAAAAGTCTCTTTTTGAAGTCACACGCGTTCGCGTAATGTCGTCCACCGGCGCGCGGGTTCGACAGGCGGGGCTTAACGTTGGAGGCGAGGTCACAAAGCGGCCGTGCTATATACCTGCTGCTCGTGACGGGTGGAATGATATCCCAGAACGTTGGTTGGCCTTAGCGCAGATGGCAAATCCCTGGTGCGCTCCGGTAGCCCGCGGCCAGAGTCACCAGCTGAAATATTCGACAGAAAAAATATAATTCAAATCGAGCACGAGCTGTCCACACAGCCTTGCTGGCAGTAAAAAAAAAAAAAAAAAATGGTTGGGGATAAATAGAAACCTTCTGCTGGCCGCTATCCCTCAGGGACTGCCTCGGGCCACGGCGAACTGTGGGATTACGCCCCGTGGCGCTCTTCGTAATGTAATTACTCGCCGATAAAAGATCCGCCACCCATCAGGGCTGGCGATTTCCAGAAAGTATAGAATTATAATCGCTGTGAATCCAGTTAGTAAAGCCGCTAGCCGCTGGCGGGCGAATAGGATATATGGCAACAAGACGCCTGGGCGGGTGGACCCTCTGTAACTCAATACAAACTTATGACGTGTTATAATTGGCATATCTAACTATCCACGTGAAGTTACGGATGTATCCTTCTCATGATTTCGTGTGACAACTAATATTTACACTAGATGAATCGGTCATTTCAGGAACTCAACATGTCCATAACCGTAACATTTCCAGACGCAAAAATCATATCACAGACTGTATCACACACATTGTTGTGTTAAAAACGGTTCAGATAGGTTAAGAGCGCTGCCTACCTCAGAGCTCTGGTGGCAGCAAGGGTATGTTTTTTTTTGTCAAGAGAGAGTGTTAGACTAATTTATTGCATATTCAGCTTTTGAGCCATAACATTTATTCAAATTGTATTATCGAAATTTTCTCTCAGACAAAACTGCTATACATAAAAAATAATGTAATCTTGCATTAATTTCCCATGCAGAACCATTGCAAGGGACTTCTGGAAAGTTAACCTATAATTCTCTTGCAATTATTCTACATGATAAATTAATGAAAGATTTCATTATTATTTATGTCAAGCAGTTTACCAAGAATGTACCCTTTGCTTTGTCGAAGAGAGATTTTTGATAAAAACAATTTTATTAAATGTTATGGCTCAAAAACTGAAAATACAATACAATTATCTACTACCCCTTAAATAAGTTTCGGAGGGGCTTAGTCACCTTTTGTGATATCACTTCCGGACGAAACTCGTCTTCTGCACCGAGAAACGAAGAACATTGTTAAATTAATAAAGTTTGCACAAAATAATTATAAATAGCGGTTTCGTGTGTTTTTGTGGGTAAAAATGTTTTTTCCAACAGATTTCAGAATATTGAGAAAAATAACTGTCTTAAAGATCCTTTAGCAATGTGCGCGGCACAAAACGAACAAGTCACTGATGGCGTATATGTAGCTTCAACACACACTGAGCCACATCGAATGTAATTTGATATGAAAAACCCTATGCTTGCTCCCGCCATGTCTCTGAGGTAAGCAGGGCCCTTACGACAATGCTCTCTAGTTTCTACTGGTTTTTGCGATAGTTATATTATTTTTAATTTAATCGCGAGAAGATATAAAAAACAGGTCTGGCAGTTTTGTTTAAATTGGTTTTTGCCGTGTATATATATATATTTCAAAGCAAGAAATTATACGGTTTCGACTAAAAAGTAAATTCAGGGTGGCAACTTATTGCAACAAAGAAAATTCCCTGATTTCCCTAATAGAAACCCAAATTTTCCCTGATGTTTGCAAGTATGAAAAGAACATTTTGGCATTTCATTCAACACAGTTTCCAATGAAGATAAATATTTTAAGTCCTTTCTGACACTACTGTCAGTGAACTTGACAAAACATTCATCATAAATAACTACGAACTTGACAAAGGATTAAAATCACACCTACTTAACGGTAATTTTTTCAATAAAAATGTTACAATGTTCTCAAAATGACATTATATTCCTTCCTGTGACTTTTGCGGTAGCTCAAAATGAACGAGGCAAGAAAATTCCCTGAAATGTCTCAGATGAATCAAAAATTCCCAGACATTTCCCTGATATTTCCAGGTGATCACAATTTCCCTGATAATTCCAGGTTTTCCTGGTTTTCCAGATGGGTGGCCACCCTGAAATTTACTAGAATTTCGTTAATTACATAATTAGTTAAAACCATAGTATTTACTGCCCTGAAAATATAAAGTAACATGGAGAAGACGATTTGAAACAAAACCACCAGACGGATTTTTTATATGTACTCTCGTTTTAGGCGTAAACAATTAGTATTGCTAAAAAAATTAGAAAGCATGGCGTTAAGCACCTTGGCTGGGATGAAAGTAATGTAATGAGTTAACAAGGATGATTTAGTCACACGCGACGAATACTTCACAGCCTCTACATGCACTGCACTGATTTCCAACGGCAACCGTCAGTTTAAAGCCACGGTCCACCACAATTTTCATCACCATGTTTTTATTTTTATATTTGTACCGGTTGATTTTTTTCTTGTTATAGACACAAAATGTGACCAAAATTTCCTCTTATTCACTGTGAATTTATTTCAGTTTGATAAGGGAGTTGGTTTTAGTGTCGTCCATAAAACGGAAACATGCAAATTTTGACTTGACTTATGCAAAAACTATGCGAGATAAAAAAAAATTTATAAGATAAAAATTTTGTCACATTTTGAGTCTAAAAAATAATAAAAACTGGTACAAATACAAAAATAAAAACGTGGTGATGAAAATTGCAGTAGACCGCGCCCTTACGAAAACGTATTTATTTTGAGCAACGTTGAAATCAACTTCGGTTTGAAAATCAACTTCGGCTTGCTTCGGCAAACAAGTAGACAAAGTAAGGTTCTCCGTTATAACGTTCAGTTGTTTCTTCGTTTATAACGTTGAGTTGGTACCTTGTTTACAGTGTCGAGTTGGTGATCCAGTTATAGCGTAGGGTTGTAACTCTGTCCAACTGTCCTTGCATGCTTGCCGCTGGCGTACGCTCCTCGCACTGTTAACGGTCGGAAGTGTGTGTGACATGTCGAAGAGAAGGGCGGCAGGGAGAGATATGAGGGAGAGGTGGAAGAGAAAAGCACAAAGTGTCAGAAAGTTGAAGCGAGACGAAGGGAACCAGTGCGCCTAGTCAGCTAGGAGGTCGCAGGGCCAGACCTTGCAGTAATGAACTGTTCGCCCAAGGCAGCTGGGCCAGCTTGTCCGTGGGGAAAGTTCCTGTGCCGACCGGAGGGTAATCGAGCCCGCAAGCCTCTCTCTCTTTCCCCAGCGAGCCCGGGGGGAGCCGTTAATTCCGGGTCCGGAGTCGGAGCTCGCTAATCTCTCCTCGGGCCACTAGAGGCCGCGGTCTGCGGGGTGGCCGCGCACATTCAACGACCCGGGGTACGAGAAGTCGCCGGTTCGGTCCCTGCCAGCCTCACTTGGTGCGGTTTTACCAAGCCACTCTATACAAAAGATCACTGAGAAACATGCCGTCAAGCGGGGTTAAGGCCTCACTCTCTAGTTTAGCAGTGGTTTCGGAAGTATTTTTTGTAACGCAAATTAATACATATATCGAAAATTCCTTAGGCAGTTTTAACACTTATATATCAACGTTTGTATAAGAATTTTTCTGTTGCACTACACCAAACTGATTTTTAGATTTTTGCCCCCAAATTAGTACACATTTTGTTGTGCAAATAAACCAAAATGAAGGAAAATTATTTGTTTCTCGCAAACGGTACATTATTAAAAAAAAAAAAAAAAAAAAAACGCTCTGGCAAAATTGTGTATCGTATGACTGTACACTGTCTCAAATTTTTTCAAAGTATTTGGTTTAAAAATATTTGAGTTATTTGCAACTGTTTGAAATAAACGAGAGATCATGGCCTTAAGCGACTTAGTGACAGAATGTGTTACTTTATGCCTGTTAAAATGTTACAAACTGAATGGTTTTGCTGGATATACGACATCGTGTACGAACGTTGATAAATAAACGGACCTAACACGAGAATATTAGCAATAAAAATACGAAATGAACAAGCCAAGGAAGCCAGAAAAAAATGGCCGCAGTCAACAAACATACAAATAATTCCGAAATAGGAATATAGTAGGCATGAAATGAAAACAAAAATAGAGAAAAACCAAACAGGAAAAATCAAACGAAGACCACAAGAACTTTTATGGACGAAAGACGAGGACAACACAAATGAGCACTGTGACAGAAATTGTCGTAGACAAGACAAAAAACAGCAAATACAACACATACGATAATATTAGGCTCCCTTCGGTGACAACGATGCGACTTTTCGGGAACTGGTATTTGTTCCCGTCCTCACATGAACAATGAGAGGAACCCCAGCAGACTGGCTGTTACCTAAAGTGTTTTATTTTTTATGTTATTTCAGTAAGAAATAGGTAACTCTAGTAGAGAATCACAAACTTTATACTAAACCATTTAAATTTGTTTTTACTTGCCATAAAACAAACACTAAGTGTCACTTAGTCACACTCGCCTGTCACAAATACTACGTTTAGGGTAAATCTTCAATCCAGATTGAAACTGAAGTGGAGTTAACTCAGAGTGAATGTGTAGCGAACATAGATTGACGAACTGTGTTTACGGTAAATATTACAATCCAGATGTAACTGCAAACAAGAGCCTAGTTGAAGTTCCCATGGACTGAAATCGTAATAATGCTGTCTATCGGCGACAGTACGAAATCAGAGAACAGATGATAAACAAAAAATAAGAGTTGCTCCAAATAAGGCTTTTCTTCATGAGATGCACCACTTGCCTTGTCCCGTTTGCTTTATAAAAGCTGTTTAGCTTTACAAATACCTGCTTTTAACGCGTTCTGTTAAATTATAATGTGTTCCCTGTTCTTTTTTATCCTAACCACAACACAATGTGGCGGCAACTTTGTCCTGCGCATTTTCTTTTCGGTCTAGTCTGTGTTTACAGTAAAATCTCAATCCGGATTCTTCACTCCAGTCCACCTCAACAAGTGGAGTGGATTATCTCGCTTCACTCCTACTTCAGTCCACAACAAATGTGTTTATAGTAAAATCTCAATCTGGATTCCTCAGTCCACTCCAGCTTCAATCCGGATTGAAATTTTACCCTAAACTGCCTAAAAGTAAGCCTACTTGACAGTACGTTAATATTTGTTTACATAGTGCCAAATAAATGTATAACCCCGCTATAAAAGCATGTTGTTGCCTGAGCCACCTCAGGGCGTTCCAGAGGTAAAAAAAATATCATTATTACATGTTTGTGTGAAACAGTGTTAGTTTTGCAGACGTTACTTGCAGTGGTGGTTTGTGCTATTGAGCTGGAGCCTTCCCTGATTATTTGGGAATTACAGTAAATAATAATTTCCATTTTCACAGCTAGTGTTATAGAAGATAATTTGAAAATTATATTTTTTGAACTACCTACTTGCCAAAACCGTCAGCTGATCGCGAATTCTGACGAATGCGGGAAAGTTTTATGGATTTACTTGTGTACGCGTTTCCTTTCCCGAGCGGCGGGCGCTCTGAACCCTGAACTAGGCAGGGCTGCGAAGCGAGCAGCCCGTCTGACCTTGCTGGCGCATGCGCAGAGCGCGCCGCGGCCTGGCGAACCCAGAAGAAGGGGGGCGGAGGTGTCTGGCATTTGGCGCGCTTATGGGATGGCAGGCTTGCAGCCCGTACACTGCACTAACGATAGACGCAACTTGTCACTCAACTCGCTCGTTTCGCGACATCACTGCAGTAAATTGTACCAAAATTTAATGACCTGTCCTACACACCGTGGCGCTTCCTACGAACGTTTTACATTTTTCGTACGCGACTTAGTTAATTAATAAAAAAAATTCTAATATCGTAACAACTATTTCACTCAAAACCCAGCTGAAACACATAAAAAAACCGGTTTAAAGTAGCATGTTTCTACACATATAGAATTTTTAAACCTATTACGCTAAAAAAAAAAAAAAAAAAAATAGTTTATTTGTAATTTTCTGCCATAAAATCTCATCAAATTGCAACAGTTTTCTCGAAGTGGAATGATAAGTTTTAGATATTGCTCCTTCACGCCTAGGCCTTACAGTCAACATTTTTTGCAGCCTATTATTTCACACGAATTATAACGTACTTCATACCAAATAATAAATTAATATCACCTTAAAAATACATAGTAAAATATAAGTGACAAAGTTATTCATTTTTAAAGAACATACTTTATAGCCTAGCACTTTACCGAACCATATGGCAGAGAAGTACAATATTAAACTCATAGACGAAAATTTCAAGACTTGATTTTCTGTCCGGCCACCACCATAACCATTTATCAAATACAAGCGGGGTTTTTTCTGGGCGTCCTTTTCAGATACCTTCAAAATTTGTCTTATTTGTGATTCCGCAGTAGACGAGACAGAAAGCCAAAAACAAATGTACCCTCCCTATATATATATATATATATATATATATATATATATATATATATATATATAGTACATATGAGTATTTCGTAATAGGGGGAATTACCATTACAATTTACCATTCTAAATCTATTATTTCATTGAATTTATTGAGATAATGAGGCGGCTTTTAATATTTAAGGTCTTACGAGTTATTTTATTTTGTTTCTTTATATTTTAATTATACATAAATACCTTTCTTTATATCCATAAAAGTCGTTGTTTGAAATCTCTAACATCCCTCGTTGCGTACGGCCCTTACCTATATACAGGCCGTTCACGATAAAGTGAGCACTGTATAACAAGTTATTGCGAAATTTGATTTAATAAAAGAACCTACGAATGATCATTTATTTGAAACATGTTTTTGACTTAATATTTTCATTTTCAAATAAAGTGAGACATAGTAAAGTTAAAAGCGTAAAAAAAAAAAACTACAGCGCATTAAATTAACGGTGCAGTTTTGTTAAATGTGAAACATTATGATTTGTGAACCTTAAAAACAACTGAGCTACGATGTCAATCCTACGTCTGGACAGCACTCTCTGATGTAATCTCGACTTGGCGTAACTTTCCAAGCAGCAACCCTTGTTCTTCTCCACCTACTTGCTACTTCAAGTGCTCAACACAGGAATACAAAGGCATGTTAAATTTGTTAAAATTATGTTTGTGCATTTTGTGAATTTTGGTCTAAAAAAAATTAATACCTTGAAATGTTTTAAACTGCTTGAGATAATGGAATAGCCGTAACAGCTTGAAACGTTTCTTGATTTCCTCTACCAGCGATTAGGGAGGCACCTTAGCAAAACGTTTCTTTTAAAAAATATTAATAAGTCTACCAAAAGTATATTCAATGTTTAGACACGAGAACTGCTAAAATAGCACCGTTTTGCACCTTGAAATCTAAATTTTTCCGGGGTAGGACTCCCGCTCCCCTCCTTTTATAGGCTGTTATATACTCGTATGCAGCCCTACATATGTCAAAATCCACGAGCCGCGCCTGGTTATTTGAGAGTACATTATCCTCCTACAAAAAATGGCTCAGCCCGTTTTTCCATAATGGCATTTCAAAGTCAAATTTTGCATGAATTGGGTTCGTACACCTCTCGAAAACCAATCAACATAATGCAACGAAATAATTCACAGTTAAAATAGGCCTATATATCACTGGATAGGGCTTTAAGTACGTAAAAAACCATTACAATACATTTTTTGTGTTTTAAAAAAATTCTAAACGTATCAAAACTATCTCCGGATTTCAGAATTTTTTTTTTTTTTTAAATACGAAACATTGTCCGAATGGGTTAGTAAAACATTAATAACTGAAATTCCAGTGATCGATCTGTTTCTGACTGACGAACCTATAGGATTCACTGAAAAACCGTTAACAGACAGGTGAAATTCAATGAGAATAAGTGGAAATCACTTAAAAATCCGTAGCAGTCAGTCACTGAAACAAATAGCAAGGTTGCGCTTCTATCAGTTGCTCACATTTTCGAGAGAAAGGATTGGAATTTCACCCGAGTGGTTCATTTATCCCTGATTCAGATTTGAGTGTATCCGCTTCTCCCCTTGTAAAATTGGATAAGGTCTGGTTATGAAAGGTTGCCTCCTCATATCTCTGGATGTTCAGAAGCGTATCCTCATATCTCTGGATGTTCCGGAGCGTATCCACCAGATACGCATAACGTTACAGACGGGCGGAACATCGATCTGACCACATCTTTGACGAGAACAGCTGTTCCGTACGTCACGTCGTTATTTCACCCACTGATACCTCCGGATGATTCCGCGTAAAGGTCATTCAGGTTAAAGTGAGCACTTTATAAACCCTAGTTACTTTTTTCCCCTTTTCAAATGATTTGTAGCCAATATTGTACAAGGACAATATAGGAAACTCATAATAAAAACACGAGACGTGTTGATTCCAGCTCCCGCCGTTATGAGTCCTGTTATTTCTGCAGTAGCACATTGCTCTGTGGCTAGTTTTAGTTTTATATATTGTTATAGATTGATATGTAACCGTGGTTATAGAATACAGACACACTCTTCTAGGTATTATTTTGATAAGTAAAATTTAAAATAATAAATACCTTCTAATACTGTTATCCTGAGAAGAATTCAGTCCGTATATTTATAACCAACCACTATACAAAACAGAGACACATGAATGTGAATTTTGCAAGTGTTTCCAGTTCACACCGTTGGTAACGCGTCTCGTGTTTTAAGGGATATGGGAAGGTACGATGTCGAGCGGACGACTAGCATACTGTACCTAGAATCGTGAAAAATGTTATGTGCATTCCCCTCATGTCGTAGTCGAGCACTACGATGGGATTTTTCGAAATTCGAACTCTAATGGGGTGAAAAAGGGTAATATGTATTTCCGAAGAAACGTCGATAGAGCTCGAAACCGTCGGCCTATCATCATGATTTTTACTTTAATAAGACACACATAAAAATGCATATTATATAATTTAAGGCTTTTCTAAGTTCAACATTTAAGGGGGTGAAAAGAAATAAATGTGTTTCCGACCAACTATCGATATCTATCGAATCATGCGGGATAGAGAGTTGGTCTTCACTTCAAACTGTTACTTACGTAAGTACCCAAAAAAACAGTTTTAGGATTTTTTGAAATTCGGCCCCCAAGCAGTATAGAGGGGCAAAATGTGTTTTTTTTTATTAACTGTCTATATCACAGAAACACAATTGAATATCGTCGTGAATTTTATTTTAAATGGTTACGTACACAAATATCTATGACAGTTTTGAAATTATTTAATTAAGGGGGTGAAAATACGTGAAATGTGTTTACGATTATTCCTCCATATGTATCGAACAAATCGAGATATCGAAGTGCTCTGTGCTTCAGATTGAAGCTTATGTAAATATCTAAATATCGTTAAAATAAATTTTCCGAATTCTTCTTCAGAGAGATAAAAAAGGGGTAAAATGTGTTTTCGATTCGCAATCGATATATATATATAGATCCAATTCATTTTTATATAGCAACGTGATTTTTGTTTAAGATTGATGCTTACGCAAATACATAAAAAAATATTCACAAATGTTCAATATTCGCCACCTAAGGATGTGAAAAGTGGTGAAAAGTGTTTTCAGTTAATCATCTATATATCTTGAGCTTAGCGGGCTATTGTAGTGTTTTTCACAGTCACGAGACACCAATAAAGTAATATAAAAAGCGATTCGAAGGTTTTTCGAAATTCAGTCTCTTAGGAGGTGAAAAGACCTGTAATGTGTTTTAGATAAATCCTCGATGTCTGTAGAACCCGTCGAGATATACCCACAATTAATTTTTTCTTCCGGATGATGATTATAGAAATAATCGCAGAACGGTTTTTTAGATTTTTCGAAATTAGAACTCTTAGTATTGTGCAGTGCTCAGATATGTTTTTAAATGAATGATCGATTTTGATTCGACTGAACTTACACTTCTTCGCTTTCTTGCACTAAGTTGGACTTTCTTGCATTACCTTACATTAAATAACACTAACTAGTACTAGGTTGTACTGATTGCATTAATTTGCACTTTGTTGCACTTTCTTGCATTATCATGCTCTAAGTTGCACTATTTTGAACTGAGTTATACAGGCTTTCAATACCTGCTAGCCTTCCACAATCACTATAAACTTACCAAACTTAACCTTACCTAACCTAAAGTAACCTAACCCAACCTAACCTAACCCAATCTAACCTAACACAACTTAACCTAACCCAACCTAACCCAACCTAACTTAACCCAACCTAACCTAACCCAACCTAACCTAACCTAAACCAACCTAACCTAACCCAACCTAATCTAACCCAAACCAACTATATATAATTATCTTGTACACTGAGTTACACTACATTACTCTAAGTTACTCTAACTTACACTAAGTTGTACTAACTTACACTATATTACACTTAGTTACACTAACTTACACTTCTTCGCTTTTTGCACTAAGTTGCACTTTCTCGCTTTACCTTGCATTAAATAACACTAACTAGTACTAGGTTGCACCGATTGCATTAATTTGCAGTTTGTTGCACTTTCTTGAATTATAATGCTCAAAGTTGCACTATTTTGTACTGAGATATACTAGCTTGCAATACCTGCTAGCATTTTACAATCACCCTAACCTAACCATACATAACCTTACCTAACCTAAAGTAACCTAA
>PNEQ01077075.1:0-28893 GCA_003012365.1 Medauroidea extradentata | reverse complement strand
CAGACCATTACACTTCGTCACGAATGTGACGTAACCAATTCGATAATTATTAAGTATTAAATTTTGCTAGCTCAGGGGGTGGGGAACCAATGAACATTATCAGCTATTTTTCTTTTTGTTGTGTTTTTGCGAAGTAAATGAATATCGAAGTGCTTCGGAGTATTTTATTAACAGTAACAATATAAGCTAATTATGGTCCCAACAAATTTCTGTTATTAATCCGAGTAGTGTTAAAAAATTGAATTTATCTTGAAATTTTACTATAGGCGATAATGTGATTTGAGCGCAATTACTACAAGTCCAAATACTGTAATCAGACTGAATACTAACTCACTTCTTAGAATTTGCAGTTCGACAGCTGAGCAGTGAAGTTCCACCAGTCGCCGTCGTGGACCCTGGCTAATTCCGTCCTCTCTTGTACTTCATTGACGGACTGCTCTCCTGCTGAATAGATACTCATTTCTATACTTCAGGCACTCAGGAACATCAAAACGATCAACAACGGCAATTTCCAGCTAGCTTAAAGGTACAAAACTGGAAATTTTCATCAGCCTCGCAGAATCAACAGTTCAAAACATTACTTCCAAAAAACCTTCTTATATTCTCTCAGATATCATACGTACTTCTTCCTTGTTGCTGCGCAAAGCTCACTCCAATCGAGGTTTTGAAACTGAACGTGTTCTGAGTATAAACCTGACCTACGACGAAGTGATAAATTATTACATTCAACTAAATTTGTTGGAACCATGTAACGATACATCAAATATTACAACTTACTCAGCATAGACAAAAAATTCTGAAAAGAAAAATAAATCAATAGTGTAACATAAATTAGCCTTTCAAAGCATAAAACTTCTTTGTTTAGCAGTTTCACCAACTTAATCAAAACAATTTACCGAAGGCTGTGACATAGAGAAAACGCTATGTTACACTATGTCCAGTGGTTTGGGCTGCAGTTTGATATGTCAGTCTGTGTTATTTTATATATATATATATATATATATATATATATATATATATATATATATATATATATATATATATATATATATATATACGATTTTGTGTGTGTGCGTACCTCGGTAGAATAAGACAATATGTCACAAAAATCATATATTTTTCAGGAGAGCAATTTGAAGAGTGTATATTCACTGGTGAATCCAGTAGTTTAGCTAATAAAAACTATGTTTTTTTACACAACACTGTCTTCGTGTTGTATGCCACTACAAAATTCTTAAAACTGTTGTCATGTTACTGGTAAAAAGTTAATCTAAAATAAAGAGCACTTCGACATCTCGATTGGTAGATAGATATAGAGAAATAACCGATAACACACTTCACATATTTTCAACCCTTAATTAAATAATTTCGAAACGTCTTAGAGTCTTGTCATAGTCATTTGTATACGTAACCAATTGAAACAAAATCACGACGATAGCCAAATGTGTTCCAGAGACATAGACGATTCATTAAAAACATATGTTCCCCCTTTTTACTGCTTGGGGGTCAAATTTAAAAAATCCTGAAACATCTTTTTCGGTAGTTATTTACGTAAGCAAAATTTGAAGAGAAAACCAACTCTCTATCCCGAAGGATGCGATAGATATAGTTAATTAATAGGAAATAAATCAATAGTGTAACTAGCCTTTCAAAGCATAAAACTTCTTTGTTTAGCAGTTTCACCAACTAAATCAAAACAATTTACCGAAGGCTGTGACATAGAGAAAACGCTATGTTACACTATGTCCAATGTTACTGGTAAAAAGTTAACTCTGACAAATGTGGATATAGTGTCTTATGCCTCCGAGATACAGATATTTGAAATGTATTTTTCTCTTTGTTGTTTTGTATTTGTAGTACCTAGTAACGTGTCTTACGTGATTCACTGTAACAGAAAGAAAGAATAAAAAATCCCCAAAGGAGAAATAAATTTGAAATAAATTTTAATTTTTAAAACAATTTGTTCGACAGAAACATTCCTTAAATGCTTCGAGATCAGGCACATTAAATTTTTACAACCGGAAATTTTATTTTCCCGTAATAACTCAGCGAGATTGTTCTTTCTAAAGTTTTTTTTTATTCTGGAACCATAACCTTTTTTTCTTGTCGTGTCGCGAGTTAAATTATTGACTAAAGTGAATCCATAAAAAAAGAGTGAATTGAAGGTAAAACGCGGCGTACATTTTATTTGCTTAGGAAATTATATTTGTCCTTGCTTCAAGGAAACGAAAATTCACAACAAAAGTCTTCGAAGCAGGTGCTTCAACCGTCATTTCTTCGTTGTAGTCAGTCGTAAAACTAGCAGATTTGTTGGACAGTGACGTTTAGCTGCACCAATCAACAGTATGGTTTGCAAATAAAATACTAGAATATTTAGTTGGTATGATTTCTTAATTAAAATGTATTATTTAATAATTTACTTAAGGTAGCTCAACATATAAGCTGCGTTTGTATGTGTGAGCTGCAAAATCAACGTATCTCTTAAGACGCGCTAACCAAGGTTAATATTACCTGTAAGCGTATGCACTATAAGCAGTGTGTGTTGTAAGTTACGTATAAAGTCCGAAGCATGTTTGTATATTTGGTTTTTCAAATTCCGTTACAAATTTATCAAGTAATGGAATCCAAAAAAGTAGTTTTAAACCATTTTGTGTAGTCCGAAAATAATATTGTTAATACGCGTTATCAATTTATAAACTTACAGCAACGTAGATTGAAGTGTGTTTGTTGTTGTAGCTAAACAAATGAAATACGTGCTATATAGTTTCGTCAAAAATAATTGAAAGTCACATTTAAAGCGAAGATAAGGGGAATCGCCAAGCTGGCAATTTGAGTGTTCGTACCACCAAGAACAGGGCACAGTATTTTGGCAGCGCATCTCTTCATAATTAAGGGAGCAGCCCGTGTCCTTGATATTTCGATAGAAACTAAAATATCAAAAATTACAAATTATGATTTAAAGATTTCAAGTATATTCACAGAAGTTCTAGTTAAATGGTGCTAAAAAAAAGTCAATAAATAGTGACTATATTATTATTAAATTTTTGCGATGCGAAGTTGTCTACTGTACAACAAATACAAAGCAACTTAACCTAATTTTAATAAGTGCAAACTCGAAGAAGTAGGTAAGTATTATTCTAGTTTTGAGTAATCCCCTGGAGCAATGCTCAGTAAGTGATAGGGACTTTTTTTTTTTTGCAATTGAATATTTGTAGAATGGGAGGTGGAAATCGTGTAACTGCTGAACATGCCAAGCGAATGGGATACGAAATTGTAAGTAGGAAAATAATAAGCTGATGAAATGCACGGTGAGGCACCTCTGTTGCCATATTGACTACGCACTACGTTGTTACACGCAATATTATTTTTATGAGAAAGAAGGAAACTGTGGTGAATACTGCAAGTTTTCTCTAACAAACCAGGATTTATGTTTTAGATGTAACTAAAACTTTTTTTGTGACAACACATTTGTAAAAAAAAAAAAAAAAAACAGTTTATGTAAATTTAAAAAAAAATTTTCGATAACAATATTCGGATTCGTTTTTTAAATAACACATTTCAGTACATATTTCTGAGGCGAAACATTGTTGGAATCAAGTAGCTGTAAGTAAATTAAAATGAAAATAAAAATAAATAAACCGTTATGGTAAAAAAGTTAACTATTTAAGAAGAAATTTATTATGAGCCACAGTTTTACTTCTATCCCTACGTGTATGATAATGTAAAACAGTATTTTACTAGAAATCAATTCGGACGAAAATTACAAACAGGATGTGGAAGACCATCATACATGTAGATGTTCAAAGAAGCAATTATTTTAACGAGATTGTATTTTTACGACACTTTGCATAATTTAAATATTCCTTGTTTGCTTCGAGAGCAGGAAATTTCACTTATTTTACAGGTTGGATTTGTTGTGCCTGAAATAATAACGTCCTTTGCAGCCCTCCCATTAAGGCGATCAGGCTTCATTCCTCGGCGGGGGCGCTCTCTGAATTCTCTCGTGTGGAAAACGTGGCGGACGTTCTTGTCAGCCGGTGGGTTTCCTCGAGGAACTCCTGTTTCCCCCGCCCTTGCATTCCGTTGCTGCTCTATCTGTACGGCCTCATTCCATGTCATCATTCTGGTCCCCCAAGTTGAAGGTTCGCAATGGGCTGTCACCCCTTTCCTTAATCAGATCATGGTGTAAAGTTGTGCAAGAAGGATATTTGTAGCGCAGCGCTGTCCACTGTGCCTGCTGACCGCAGTGAAAGAAACATACAGTTTGTTTATTACGATTATTAACACTTATCAGAATATTTCGGAAGTTAATAACAACATACAGTTAGTATTTTTATCCTCAAGTGTATAATTCACGACGATTATTTTTGACTTCGTGAAAATTTTTTTACAATATGTCAAAGATTCGCTTTAAAATGAAAATTCATTTATGTTCTCCAACTAAACTTGTTATTTACAGTTTGATATATTTTTTTTACCTGTGGCATGGAATGAACCTATTTTTTTTTCTAATGAGGAAGTTTACTTTAAACGTCTAGGGATAGGACAAATTACAACAAAATCATCAACGTATCTCTTCACAAGGAAAATTACAGTGTTTTGGAGCTCTCTGCAAACGTATTTGAGTGCCTTTCAGTTAACGGAACATGTATAGATACATGATAGAAGAAATAAATTGTTACGTACTAGCTTGTTAAAATTTAAACAAATGTAATATTAATTGGTTAAGAAATATTGCCTTCAGATACTTGATTCAGGGAACAATGTGAGTGGGGGAGAGCGTAAGAATTTCTTGCAACATTACGAACAGGTTTCTTGAAAATTCAGTTAACATTAAAAATATAGCAAGGTTATCTATAGTGCTATTTGTGTCAGATATCAGTTTTTTATTTCTTGCAGTTGACATATTTTAACCATGTGAAACCCTATTTTGAAAGATAGTTTTGCCATTATGTAGCTTAATTTTCTCTTTATTTTAGCATTTGTAAGTATTTATTTTTAAATGCAATATGAATAACAGTCATTCGCGGATTTACGAAAAGTGGCTGACATCTGGTGGTGGGATAATGCACTAATTTAGTAGGTATAAACAATGTTATAGCGGCAAGGATATGTTGTGTTTAAGAATTATCGATTTTATTATTTTTCGAATTTTACGTTTGTATTTTGGCATTCGACGATATTATAACCATATATAATATGTATTCTTCCGTACCTGAGAATTTAAACCATTCTGGTAACGACATTTACATGCACAATTTCTCAAAGAACGAAGTGTTGTGGAAGAGTTGGGCGAATGTGTTAAAAATCGGCTAACCTGTTAGTAAATTCATGTATGCTTGTGAGAATCATTAATTTTAAGAAAGAAGACAACAGCTGCAATGGTAAGATATTTTTATGAATATATGCAACTGATATAAATGATGGAGAGCTATAAACTTGTGTTTATCTAAGAGATGATGTAGGTTAGGCAGGCGCTTACAAAATACGAAGCTCTATGTGGTTTTCCATTACTACACGCATTTAATTTTAGATCTGATGAGGCAGTCCATTAATCTTCGAGGTTTGGAGACAAAACGCCATTACATTCGCAATGTTGCAACAGTGAGAAGCTACTCCGTATTCCATTAAATGTTTCGCATTTAATATTTTTGATCCCTCCATAAACGGTCACTGAAAATCTCCTACATAATCCATAATTTCCTACATTTTCGCAACAGGCTTGGACATCTACAAATTTCAAAATTACGCCTCGTTTACTGTAACGCTACAAAAATCCCTATCCCCATTATATCCTTACATTTTGTTAGGAGACTATAGGGCCTATATATATGTTTTCGGTGATAAAATGTGGACTAGATGAAGAACTGTGGTTCCTGCATATTAGTGGCGAAGATGGTCTTGCCTCCGCTAGGATATAATTATAGAATATACTTTTAAATACCAATTGAAGATAACGTATGGGATGTACTGAATTATGTTTGTCACTACGTCTCACCGATCTTAACGCACGGATATGAACTTGCAACTTGACATAAATATTTCGAAGCCTTTTGATCATGATTTAGTGTTTTCGTGCGTGCAATTAAAATGTATGAACTGAATATTACTACCTAATTTTGACCCTGCAAACTCATGCGCTAATCAAAATGTTTGTTATGGCATCTATTCAAATGCTCAAGTTATTTGATTAAATTGATGGAAATAACCACCTCTTCAACATTATGGCTTGTGTTTGACCGTATTTAATCTATATTGCTTAATAAATATGAAAGTTCATAAGTAAAATCAACAGTATGAAATGTTACTTCTTTTTGGCGCCCACATAGTACCCAGACTTTAATTTATCAAGTGCTGTGAATGTTTCTGCAGTTAATTAGAAATTTCAATAATGTAATAACACGTAACCACGCACTAAATTTAGTTGAAGTGTAGTAGCACTAAGTTATGAAGGTCGTTCCTAATAGAATGTAACATCACACTAATTCACACAACTCCATGTAGGAAAACGGGAGAATATTACGCATATAAATGAACTGGCTTCGAAAAGCAGTCTAAAAAAATTTCGAAAAATAAATCAGCTATAAACTCCCATATAATTACATTAGTGATAGATAATTTCACAATATTTTACATTATTCCACACATTTTTACGTTTACCAAGGCTCAATCTAACTGTAGTATTCGGTAGAAATTTCAAAATGTATGTGCATATCGTATTTATCGATGTTTGTTTTATAGACTAACAAGTTACGTATTTTTAAAACAAAGTGCACTAAAGACATTATTGAAGTCACATAAAGCGAAAAGTAGCAAAAATTATGACTCTTTTTCAAGTAAGAAACAACATTTAAGTAACAGTCATCGTTTCTACAAAAACATGTGTATTATTGCACTAAAATCGTGGGTTATATCATAACATACATGGTTTACTGAATATATTTGTATGCATAATAAAATACCCACTTTTCATTTTGCAGACGGGAAGATGGTTTACAGTGAAGAGTACTTAAAATCGTTCTGTGGACATTCATACAGACTCACGAAGATATTTGGTTTAGAGACATTTAATGTTACATTTATACGTCATGCTAACAAAGCTGAAGTAATTTTTAAAAGGTCATTAATAGCTACCGCTTATACTGTTGTAATTATTTTAACTAATTTATATGTTTGGTTAGTAGAAATAAGAAATGACTCTTTGTTGGAAGTAAAGGATATTATATCTATTCATTTTATTATCATGGAAATTTTGTATATTTTACAAGTATTGTATGGGCATACAAGCATGTGCTTCAACAGCCAGTCCAGAAGAGAAATTATACAGACTTTTCTTGATGTAGACCACAAATTATTTGATGACCTTAGATCTTACATGGGGAGAAATGGGAAGTCTGCTCCAGTAAGCATTGCAGCAATATATATGTACGTAGTTTGTGATTTTAGTTTCTATATGTGGATGGTTAAAGACTACGGTGTATTTAACATTGTAATCGCCAGTCTCTCTTATTTGCCCCCTTTGTTCACCGTAACCATTACATTAAACTACATTCACTGGGTTTTCCAAGTATTACGGCGACTCAAAGCTTTAAATCAGAATCTTTGTAAGGTAGCATCTATGACTTCAGATGTTAGTGATGCTACCAACACCAATGAGAATACTGAAAAGGTACTGCATGACACACGACAGAACTGCACTCAATGTGAAGAAATGGAACTTTCGGCACCATGCACGACAACTTGTGGCATAATTCTGCCCTCTGCTCTTCGTTTCGATGAAGTTGATGTTTACGTCTTGAGAATACTCTACGAGAAAGTTGCCAAGTGTATTTTCCTCATAAACGATTCTTACGGTGTGCAAGTTTTAGCTCTAATATTGTTCACTTGTGGGATTTTGACAGAAATAACTATTAATGCACTCTTATACGTAAACAATGAACCAGGTTATTCACTCGAGACTGTTCTCGTCAACATGCTTTCAATAATGTTGTATCTGTATCAGACGTCATGCATCATCTCATCATGTAGAGCTGTCAGCATGGAGGTGAGACACACTCTGGACATTATACAAGAGCTGCTGGTTGATCTTCCCCCTGAAGATGACTTGAGGGAACAGTTGAATATGTTCTATATCCAGGTGTCTAGCAGGGACTACACTTTCAGCGCTGGAGGAATTTTCCAAATAGGCCTCCCCATGATAGGGAGCATAGTAGTGACGGTGGTATTGAATACTTTGGTTTTAATGCAAATGGGCTAGAATTATTTCATTACGGCAGATACACTATTCGGCTGTGGAAGCTCTGGAATGTTGTTTTTGCGATGCCATGTTTATAGTTACTTATTATTTAAGATTTAGAAACCATGTGTATAGAAATAAAATAATAATGGGTGACTCAAAAGAAAATATGTACTCATCCTCTTATATGTATTAATTCTTATATAAAATATCCATGAATTATTGAATATGCATAGCGTAATGTGTGTAAGCATAAGTTGGGAAGAAAAGTCATTAGAATATGTTTCTCTCGTTAACAAAAGTGTTCATGTGGATTTCTGATTACCTTATAATTAATCCTACGAAATTTTTACGTCCCACTGTTCCCCTAAATCACACATCGACTCATTTCCGTCATATCCTGTACAAAAAGCATGTCGTTTATTTTCCTGGATATTCCAGTTGATGGCCCAGCGAATGACAGCTCTCGGTGGCCTTGCTCTTTCGTTATATAGATTGTCAGCTTGCTCTAGATAGCGGAGGAATGTCTTCAGAATGTTGTCACAACACCTCTCTGCGCATTCAGATCTGCCTGCCGGTTGAGCGCTGCGGTGGTATTCCTAACAACAGGCATACGGACAACTTATATATTTGTCACTGTCACATACACGTCTGATTCCGAAATAGTTTTAAGTTATATTTGTGTGTGTAAAGAACAAATAACTTAATTTTAATTGTTTTGGAATACGGTATCCAATTATATCCTCGCATTCATCTGCTGAGCGGTTTATTTCAGATAACTCCTACCAGTATTATCTGTATCCGTTATATCCGAAATCGTAGGTAACGCCTGAATCAGGAAGACCTACATATATTATTTATTGAAGATCGAATGAGTGAGTGACATGTCGTTAAGCAGGAATTCTATTATGCCGTTTGAATTTCCTGTTCGCAAATGCAAAGTCTCTGTCAAAGGAGGGAACGCAATAGGTAATGGTGTAAATATTCCAGATGTGACGAGGCATTCGTTAAGCTGTATTTTGTAAGACCAAGATTTTTTAACCAGCATTCGCCTTTCAAACATATCGGACCTAGTTTGTTTCGTGTGTGATAGTCCATGAAGATAGTTTACAACAAATTTACTTGCCTTATTTAAACACTTATTTTCCATACAAACTAAGTAGCAAAATGTATTTCTTTAAAATATACAGAAATGACACTCAACTTGTGCAGTTAAGTTATTAAAACATTGTGTGCGAAGCTCCGGTTTGTTGAATAAGTTGCAAATACAGGTTATTAATTTGGATAAGGACAATTTTCACATCGTAAAAAATGTTGAAACGAGACTTCGATGTGACGTATTGGAAACCTCAAGTCATCCCACGAGGAAACCTGAGAACCTGTTCGGATACGGAAAGTACATCGAAATAGCGTAATGGCATCAAACTGACTTTTATTGTCGTTCGTACACGTTTTTTAAAATATTTTCTTCTTGAACAGTAGCAATACTTTTGCCTTTTGACTGAGAACTAGGCCAATATAAATAAGGTAACTTTCAAATTGAAATATGAAAATTTTCTCGTAAACCCTTAACAAATTCCTTGTCGGTTTCAGCGATGGTATAAAAATTACCGCGTAGTTTGAAATTCACATCTTTGCAACGAAACAGTTCAGGAGATATATGTTTCATGTAATCACGGTTCAGCTGCCTCAGCTTTAACATAGAAAAATGCCAACATACTTTCTATATTCGTAAAACTCACAGACACACTACAATGACTCTACCCTTCAATGAATAAATCATGTAGCCATTCTGCAAGATTATATATACGTAAAATAAGCAATGAAAAATAAACTGTTAACAAATTATTATATTTTCTAAGTATTTAATGAACACATTCATAAGAAACACGTCCAGAGAATAATATTAATGCGGACTTTAAAGAGTTCATATTTATAGTCATAGCATGTAAGATGTACCACAGCATTGTATTTACGTATAAAAATTGTATACCAATTATGTGGGGGATGAAAGCGTTTTCACAATATTAATATATGTTTATACACTATAAGTTATACGTAATGTAACTGTAACGAGTATTTACTGTAACAAACTGTAGCCGGTATATTGTGTTAAATTAAGTGGTAGTATAGTTAACTAGTGAAGAGTAAGAAAGTAATCAAATAAGAATCCGTGTGCTTAAATGTAAAAGTGACAATTATTGTCAAAATAAATAATAAGTTTAAAAGAATATTTAGTTTTTGTTTTAATATTTGATATCTTATATCATTTTATATATGTATATTTTTGGTTGCCAAAGAAATTTAATTTACTCGGGAAAGTCATAAAAAGCTAATTTGCTACAAATAAAATTATGACTATGGTTTGTCGATGAGAAGCAATTACGGCCAAATGTGGCAAAATAAATTTATCGTTAAAAATATTTAGTTAACAAGTGGATACATACTAAACCACATGAGAATAAGCAAGGTATGTTTTAATATTTGTATTTTAGAACTCGTCACATTTTAAATTACCTATTATTGTAATTGTATCACTTCTTTAATTATGAGCTTCCTATGGACTTTTAACATTTTATTTTGTAAACCTGCACCCCTTTCTTATTTATTAATTTCTTTATGAAACTGTTATTATATTATTATAATTTCGAACAGCTTTATTAAGTTTTTTTTTTTTTTTTTTCGTCAGGAATTGAGTAAGAAATTCCACGTAACAGAGTTACACCGTTTTTCATTCACTTGTGCTTGTGGTTGATTCTAATTTATTTTTGTTAGGTTTGCTATTATATTTCCTAGTAATATCCGGTTTTAATTTACGCCCTATAAAATACCAATATTTCATAGTTCTCTCTTCAAGTGAGAATAATCACAGCAGCGATCTAACATTTTTATAAGACTACATTATATAAAGTGAGATATTTACTCTATAGAAAAACGTAGCATGATTTGAGTACTGAAGAGTTTGATTTAGAGAAGAAGACAAGCAATACTTCTGTGGTTTTGGCAGATGACTGCGCCACTCCTGGCGAATATTATCTCATCACAGTTCAGAACGAAGGCAATTTCATCATTTAGGAAAGCAAAGTCACTTATCTATTACAACAAAATACACATTCGGATCTAAATATTTACGATTAATTTGTCTTACGTAACAACTTTGGTTTATAATGCGAGAAGAGTTTAAAACAGTATTTTAAAACAGTTATTTTATCAAGCCGCTGCAATATTTTGGTAAGAACTTTTACCGACTTAACGCCAGAAACATATTAAATAAGTTTTCTTAATATTTATTTTTTGTTAGACACTAACATGTCTGTCCTGAATCTTAGCAAGATCTAAATGACTTGTTTTACTCAAGAGCGGCACTTAATACAGTAATGCCCATTATACTTCATCCAATAGCACCAAGAAAATTTCTGTCTCAAAAATAGGGTATAACTTTATTAGATGCAAATATACAAATATTATATAAACTTAACGCAATTGAAAACCAATAATGACTCCATTAAAACTATTTTAATCCAATTATTTTTTCCAGTGCTATAATGTTTTGTGTTTATGGATTATTTTTAATAGATAATCTGATAAAGTGTAATAGTTTGTAATGCTGAGGTTATAAACATATTATTAGTATTTATGTATTCTATTGGATATTTTTGTCACAATGTGTGACTGGTCTAAGTTGTTAATTATACCATTTATTTTATTTGTGGTGTTACTAGAACAATACGTTTCATTTTTATTGATTTTTAGGAGTTAATACACTAAATTTAAATGTGAAGTTGTTGGTAAGACGTGATTCAAACCGTATCGCGCCATTATCTTAACGAAGTATGAGCTATCTACTCGCGTTGTGACTATTCTAGAGTGTTTGCCGTCTCTCTCTTTCTTTCTACATGACCCACGTTGTTGTCTTCCATCCTAAAACTATAATCACTTATTAAAATAAGGTAACGTTTTCGAGCGTAAAAACCGAGTGCGGTGACGCAACGATAACGCGTTGGAAAGCATTCGGGAGCACCTGGTTTCGATCCCCGACTTCGGCCATCCTGATTTATGTTCTCCATAGTTTCTCGAAGTCGTTCCAGGCGAATGCTGGTATGGTTCCTTAACAAAGGCCATGGCCGACTCATCTCCCAGCTCCTGTCCTTGTACCAAGCTGTGTGTCACAGTCTCTTAAGAGGGCGTGGTACATAATTCAACGCTAAAAGCATTAATCTACATAATTGTAGGTTTCTTGAAGCCAATTTGCGAAAATTAAACAAAAGCAATCCTTGAGAATAGTTTTAGCCAACGTTTTCGACAAAATTGTTTCCAGTGTTAGGAACTTCTGAGGCACAATCTCTGACGCCGGAACCTCGTGCATATTTAACTGCGGCGCAAGAGATCACGCGTATCGAATTAGTAATTTTGGACAAATATTTACTCATAAAGTTGGCAAGTACCACTATCTAGGATTGTCATTTGATATTTTATCCATATTGGATTAAAAAAAAGTGTAGAAATCAATTGACGTTTTCAGCGTTTATTTATCTACCGCGCACGCTTAAGTCCAATTACCTTATCGAGCGTAAAAAGAAAAAAAAACGTTTATAACTTTTCTTTAAATTCTAGTTCAGAATGAATTGTATGAAACTTGGCATTGCAGAAACATTTCTAGTCTGCTTCTAAAGCAGAAAGAATGAATTTTACATTTCACGAAACAACAAAACAGTTTGCTATACTTTCTTGAGCCTATTCTTTCTGGAAGTATAATCGATATCTGTCACGTCTTGACGTAGGTTGAACACAAGAGATCGATGGAAAAACGCGCCGTGGCCGTATTTGCTTACGAAATTAGTTTTTTTTCCCTCGTTGCAAGGAAACGGTTATTCACAACAAAAGGTTTTCAAGGTTTCCAATAAAGAGGCTTCAACCGCCACTTCTTGGGTGTGAGAAGCTAGAGAACCTCTTAGTTTGTCAGGTCAGGATTGCTTAGTTGAACACAAACTGCAAAAAGCAGCGAGGTTGTTCGTGAAACGATACAGTGCAATCTGGTTTGTATGATGTTCACTTATTCTTAAAAAAAAAAAAAAAAAAATTGTTTGACTACATATCTTGCGTTCACAAACTCATGTCAATAAATATATTCTGTACTGATGTAAGTTCATACGCATGTATAAAATTATAATTTTATTACACTCATATTCTCAATAACTAAACACTACCATGTCAAATGCTGTGTGAATAATTTCTTGCAAATTTTCCGAAAACGCATCTTTTGCAGTAATATCTCATCGGAATTTTCGACATAATAGTGGTGTAATCGATAGGGTAAAGTCAAAATAAATCTGAAGCTTGAATAAACTTAGTAACGTAGTTAGGAATCTTTTGTTTCGTTTCTGAAGAGATTACTGAAACTTTTTGTGTTTACAAGCTTAACAGACCAGCATACCCCACCCGGGGTATACAATTGGTATTTTTGTTTTTTATCTGTGTATGCATTTGAGAAGTAATGAATGATTAACTGCAGACATGTAGTTTCATCTAGTAGGTGGTATGGATAGTATTGAATCAGAAAAAAAAAATATGTGCTCGACTTATGGTAACGTTTGAATGAAGTCAGCAGGTAATACTATTGACTGGTTATCGACACACTCGCCAAGTAGCGCAGTTAAGCTATAGTCCGTCTCAAGTAAGAATTCCATTTTTAACCGTTGCGTTGGAATTTCTTATTACAACTGTTTCCATGGAATAAGAAGTATTTTCCTCAGCAGTAAGCTATTTTTGCACAGTCACAATCAGCTGGCTTTCAAAATTGTGCAGTACATCAAAAAGAAAAGTTCTTTTCTGCAGAAATTTGTAACATGATAGTCTTTAGAACAGTAAAAAATTGGAATTCTTATGTGAGACATTCTATATAAATAAGCCAACTGGTTGGTAGTGTATGAAGCTGCAAAGACGGTGATGCTAAGGCCGGGTTTATAAACTACGCAAGAACGCTATAAACGCATTTTGTAAAGTACGCAAAAAATTTTCAGTTCTTTATAAACATCTCAAGCGACACGATGTAACCAACAACACCACTCAAAATTCCGAAGAGGCAACAGAAAGTTTTTACCTGTATTTTTCCAGTACGATTATGTTTCGTCACTCATCTCTGTTTTCTAAATATTCGGTTGTTGCGGTATTTTGAAATAGTAATCAAATAAATATAAGCACCGTGTATTTGAAGACGCATTCTAAACAAAAACTAAAAAACATGTAACGAAATGGCGGAATCACAGTCTTTTAAGGACAATTGAAACTAGTTTCAAATGTTTTCGGCATACAAACTGTCGATATAAAATGCGTTGAAACGCAAGAAGTTTAAAGTTGGTGTAACGAGTACAGAATACTAATTATTTTTGTTTACATTCTGACAGGATTATAACTAGTATATTTGTTATCAACAGTGTTAGTTTGTTCTGATGAGAATTGTAATATTTGTTTGTTTACTTATGTTGCTCATCATAATTTTTGTTCTATGCTATATACTAATTTAATATGGAAAGCACCCCATTCATTTTATTTCTTTTAAATTTTATTTGTCTTAGGTTTTAGCTTCTTTTGCAGTTTCTCTTTGGTTGTGACCACGGTCGTAGAAGAACAGGTCTGGACACTCGCCTATCTACCAATGTATTTTGCTTGACCCCCTTGTTGTTTGGTTGTAGTTCGTCAAGTTACCGAGAACGCCGTACTTTTTGGCGCTGTTTTCCGGGCGGTCGGATTCAAACTCCGTCCACTTTTTTTCATTGTTAAATTTATAAAGTAAATAAAGATTGCTGGAGTCTTTTCTTAAATTTGTGAGCGAAGGAAGTATTTCATAAATTGATAAAAAATACGTGTTGATAAATTGTTTATCTTAGCAGAAAGAAGTGGGCGGAGTTAAGTCCGACCGCCGTAACATCAGCGCCAATAAAAGACAATATTCTCGGTAACTTGGTGAACTACAGCCAAACAACAAGGGGGTCAAATATCCAGGCGAGTGTCCAGACCTGTTCTTCTACGACCGTGGTTGTGACGTTTAAAGAGAAAGGAAAATGGTGGTGGGTTTTGAAATGGCCGGATCGCTTCGGTAATGCCTGATATTATATCCGATGATCCCAGGCGCCGTCATAATGCTAGGTTACGATTTGAGACCACCATTTCAAAGTGTAAAACATAGGAAAACAGGACAAGTACAGAAGAGGTCCTAGTTTTGCATCTATTATTAGATTTGGAGTGAGCAAGATCGGCGGCGTCATCGGCTTCGTCTTGTCAGCGATAGATAAGTACCGACGCCATACGTTTTACGCATTATAGTCTTGGTATTTTTACATTAACTCTTTTGGAAATCAATACACTTAATTGGATTTATTGTTTGAAGTGTATTTATGAAGCTAAGTTTGTGAATATTTGGACTGAAAAACGTAATATGAAAATACTAATGGAAGCCCTTACCCAGTGGTCCTAAATATAATTTAACGTCTTAAAGCCGGAGCATTTTCGTCAGTAACTTGGAGACGCTAATCATTGTAAAGAATTTAATAAGTTATGTGAAATAACGGGAAAGAATATTGAACATTAATTTTATTCTGAGTCAACGTTCACTAGCATAATACTAAATTGGAACTTTAAATTATTTTAATCCTTGATTGGCGATTTTATTATTTATAAATTTGAGACTTACTGAATAGAGAACTTCAGACTTAAATTTTTTTCAGAATTAAATAGTTGAAAACCTAAATTCAGAATTGTAAGGATGGGAGTGCATTTTAATAATTTTATATATTTTTCATTTACTCTCTTTCACCTAGTCTAATTTTTGCTCAGTCAGTTATGCAAATAATTGCATGCACAGTTTGGTGTAATTTAGGGAAATGGTCAACATTACATCTGAAATTCTACCAAGGATTATTTTGTGTTTATTTGTGTCTGTAGAGCAGTAGTATTTCTTCGAATACTTCAAGACTCTATCAGATGTATTTTGTTCATACTTTCCTACCAGTAAGTATAATTGATATGACTGCAATCCTGTTTAGTTCAGTAAGGTTAACAAGTTCTCCTGTTTTTTTCAACCCACATGATTAGCCTCCAGAGTATTATAAAATCTACTGTGAATTTGGGTGTTAAGGTATGTATAAGCTACATGTAGGTAGTAACCACCTACGCAACCTTAAGTACATACCTATATGAGAGTTTCTTCACCTCGTTCTACACTTTCTATTTTATTTAGAGTTGTCTCATACGGTATAACTCAATCTCACACCCACACAATTCATAAGAACATCAACAGTATACTTGTATAACTGTACAGTAAAATATGTACACACATTACTATAGTTAACATATTGGTGAACTCTTGCGTTACAGTCTTGCGTACTTGCGTTTTTTATAAACGGATATATTAAGCCGAATAGGCATGTTCAATTTTTTGCGTCTTACGTTCTTGCGTTGTTGCCTTTTTTATAAACCCGGCCTAAGAGTTCTAGGAGGTCTTTCTAACGGTAAGTACCGAGTCTTATAGACCAATCGTAAACCCATTAGAGAGATGTTATCTGCATTAGTGCCTGACCAGTTCATTACCATAGCTGTGTTATTGTTCGCCACTTGTACCTTATTATAAACAACAAATCAGATTTCTGTCACGAGTATACTTTGGCACTTCATAACGCGTTGATCTAAAACTAAATAATAACAATCAAAAATTAATTTATATGACACGAAAACTTAGGTCCACTCTTTTGTAACCCCCTTTGGAATTAAGTCTTGAAACATTAAAAAAAAAAATTAGAGTTATAAAAAAATGAGTATAAATGAATTGAACTAACTGGACAAACTGAAAACCGTTCTTGATAACATCGCGGGTATGTAACATGTAGATTTTCGCTGGACCACACATGTTCTTTATGCACATTAGTTCATTATAAATCTCGCCTTGCATGAAAGTGGCTTCGTTAGTGACACAATACATGCAAGTATAAATACATGATGTCTGACAAATTTATGCAGATACCATTGTGCGAATTGTACTTGTGCATTGTATGCATTCAGCCTCTGTACATTATGTAGGGGAAATAGGGAAAGCAATTGTTCTTGGCACGCTTTACACATATTGTAACGATAACAATTTCATCTGCTGCATAGCGTGTACTAGTAGACGGAAGCAGTGCCATACGTTCCAGTATCTCATCTCCAATCTGCACTTCATGCACTGCACACGTCACAAGTCTGTTACGTGTTTTCATACGTCCGATGTAATATGTCAACACCTGGCTACCTTCCTTATCTCACCAACTATAGCCATGAGTCTGCTAATTGCTTGAGTTTCCTATACCTATCAGATATCACACAAGTATTTCATAAGAATATCACAACAATCTCACACAAGCAGTTCAGTACAGCTTAATAAAAGAAACAGTTACAGTAATGTTTTGGTCGACATCTTCAAATGTTAATCTATGAACGGTATTTGGTGATGGTGTAGCAACTCATGCCAAAACAGGGCGTAATCGTGATACGGATAACAGGGTTGGCCACCCTTACGCATACATTTTTTGTGCTGTCACGAATATTCAATGTCGTCGTGCTGGTTAATTGATCAATACTATGTACTACATAATAAAATAGCCCGATTGCCTACGCACTAGGCTCCGTATCGCTGGAACCATGTTTAACGTGCGTTTAGCACGGAGACAACATGGACTAGAGAGGTGCTACAAGAGAACCAGTTTTGTTACATAGGGCACATTACTTAACAATGCACCTTCATGAAACCCAATATCTTAATTTTCAAATGGCTGTAATGTATCAACAAGGTTTCTCAGTCAACAGAACATAAATCAATGTTCTAAGTATGGCCAGTTTACGACATTTGGTTCCCGATACGGATTTCAAACTGTATGTTTAAAAAATACTTTATTTTAACATTTTTAAATCGCATTTACGTACAAACACTTTATATACATTTTGTACTTCGTCATAAAAATTACATGCAATAGTTTGTCGGTGTTTTTGTGAACATAATGTATAAATAAATAAAAATTTAACACACACGTCTCTCTCTCTCTCTCTCTCTCTCTCTCTATATATATATATATATATATATATATATATATATATATATATATATATATACATATATATATTACACTTACATACACTCTAGCATTATTTAAACGCTGAGACAAATTTCATGTATATTTATTAGACATATTAGCTACACGTAATACAAGTTAGGGTGTGTTGTAGGGGAAACGCACTAACAAATATGTTTTCTTAATATATTCGCAGTAACTTTCAAAATGAAATAACTTTAGAAATTATCTAAAATGATTTTAGTCGCTATAAATGTCAACGTACGTTATTCCAGACAGGTTTTATAATCACAGTTCCACAAAGAAGCAGTTTGTCTGTATTAGAAGCAAGGTATATACAGGCTCCGAGACGAACAATTTGATACACGGCAATCGTACATCCTTTCCTTATTTTTATAACTTTTCTTTTGTAGTGTTACTTATGAAATATGTGTTCATAACAAATGCAATTGCTAAACGTTTCCTGCCATATTTTACCTCTGAACAAACTAGCTTCAGCTGACCAGCAGGTCGATTAACGCCATGCTCTCTAGATTCCACTGTTTTTAAAATAATAATAATTTTTTAAGCTTAAACGAGAGTATACATCGAAATATGTTTGGCAGTTTTGTTTTTTGTCTTTATAGTAATTTTTTCAAGGCAATAAATTATGCGGTTTCGACTAAAAAGTCAATTAACCAGCATAATTAGCTAAAAACCATGCCGTGTACAGCCTTGAAAAAGTGAGTCAATATGTAGATTACTATTTTTAACAATACTGCCACACAGAGTTTAGATACATGTTCCCGTTTAGACGAAAAGAATTAATATCGCTAAAAAAAAGTAGAAACAGGAGAGAGTTGCTTTAAAGCCAGGCCCACAGCAACACTGTGGCTGTGTATTACACGGTTTTAAGCCGTAGCTGGCTTAGTCATAAAAACATTTCTCTGCAAACTACTTTACTAATTGCATTAATTATTATAAGTGGAAAAAAACACTGTTAATAATTTTTTATTTATTTTTGTTCTGAAGGTAGCAAGATGGCTTACAGCGAGGAATATTTGAATTCTTTTCGTGGTTGCTTGTCCAAAGCCACGAAAATGTTGGGTTTGGAGACGTTTAACGTCACGTTTATCCACCGTACAAACGGAGTTGAAGTAATTTTTAGAAGGTCAGTAACAGCGACCATCTACAGTTGTCTTATTGTTTCTATCCACGTATATGTTCGTATCATGGAAGCGATTAGAGGTGCTTTTATAAGAATATATAGCATTCAGTATCTCGCCTTTGATTTGACGAAAATTTGTTGTAATCTACGTACATTATATGGGCATGTGAACATGTGCTTCAACAGCAAGTCCAGGCGAGACATAATCCAGACGTTTCTTGAAGTAGACTATCTATTGTTTGATAAGCTTAAATCTTACACGGGGAAAATACATACGCCAGTAAATGTCCCAGTAATAAGCATGTGTGTAATTTGCCATTTTATAATTTTCCTTTGGGTTGTTACGAACCATGACGTACTTCACTTCATAAATGCCATTCTCTCTTATCTGGCTGTTTTTGTCGACTTAATCATTACAATAAACATCATTCACTGGGTTTTCCAAGTACTACGACGACTTGAAACTTTAAATCAGAACCTTCTTAAAGTTGTGTCTGTGACGTCAGACGTCAGTGACGCAATCAGCAGCAATCACAGCACTGGAAGGGCACTAGATGAAACACCGCAGATCTATGATGCAACAGAAAGTTCGTCAACAAGTATTATACATAGTGGCCGTATTCCGCACTCAGTACGACATTGCGACGATGTGGATATTTACTCAATAAGAGTTCTCTACGAGAAGGTTGCGAATTGTATTTTCCTCATTAATGACGTGTATGGAATACAATTTTTACTGCAAATGTTTTGCACGCATGGCATTTTATCAGTAACCGTTTTTAGTGTACTCTCATTCAGTAACCACAAAACAGACAATTTGTTACAAATGCTATTATTGTGCATATTTTCAATCATACTGTACGTGTATGAAACGTCATGCATTGTCTCATTATCTACAGCCGTCAGCACTGAGGTGAGACACACACTGGATATCATAGAACAGCTGCTTATAGAACTGCCCCCTGAAGATGACAAGGGGGAAGAACTGATTACTTTCTATGAACAGGTCTCTAGTAGAGACTACACTTTCAGCGCTGCAGGAGTTTACAAACTAGACCGATCCATGCTGGGTAACATGGCCGTGGCTGTGCTGACAAATATTTTAGTTTTGATACAAATGGATTAGTTTTTTTTTAAAGCAAGTACGCAATTTACATGAATTAGTTAAAAAGTAGTAAAACTGCGAATTATCTAATGAATGATTTATACATTTAAGATTGAGAAACGTCATATTTAGGATTTGCAATATTTGGATACCTTAAAAAGAAAGTCAACTATTTAGGTTTTTGTAATTGTAGAATATTAATACCTTTATAAAATATTAAAATTATTGATTATTGAAAATACGAATTTTTTTTAAATGAAAAGCTTAATCACACTTATAGTCATTGACTATGTTGAAATATATATACGCTTCTTCTCACGTTAATTAATTATTCTGTTCGTGATGATTCCTTATAGAGTATACCATTCTAGCTAAAAACAGTTTTTTTTTCAAGTATTTCTTTTCTTCATATCCAAACGTTCGATTAGTTTTATAACATTCCTTAAGAGTTTATGGTCGTCTAAAAAAATAACATTTTGTTTCTGCTTGTAAACAGTATAGTTTACTTTCAAAATTTGTTTCCCTTGATGTAGGACAACACATTAATGTAAACCTAGGCGATGAACAATTACAGGCCTAAATCGTACGTGGGTGACTCAGATTTTTTTTTTAACACAATGGCATGTTTTGATGATACGTTTTGGTCCAATGAATTGGGTGAGATGCATCAACACCGTCATTTTTGGCCTAATTTCCGAAGAAGTTATATAGTCTCATAAAATTGGTACGTTGTCTGTCTTTATAAAATCATGTGTATCCGCCATAAAAACTTTAATAATAGTTGTAAACGATAGATTCCAACTATGTTTCATAGTAAATATTGTGAATAATACAGTGACCGTGATGTAAGTTATTTATTCCAGTATAATACATAGATTTCAGATAAAATAAATTATAACATTTGGTGTTTTGTGATTCTGTTAGTCTATCTGGACTATTTTTTGTCTTTCAGCAGCGCAAAACATGTCGGCTAGTCTGGCTAACAACTATTATTTTCTTAAATACTCTATTTTCTTTGTAATTTGTAAAGTGTTAAAATATAGTACGTAACAGTTATTAGCCGACCCTACTATGTGTTACAATAAGAATTTTCACTTTCTAATGCATCCATATTACGCCATTACGAATATTATAATTGTGATGATTTGATGTAATCTCAATTGGTTGAATAAATATTGGCAGTATTATGGTATGATACGGTTCACCTCAGTTTTCAATGTCTTTTATTATTTTTATATTTGTACCAGATATTTTTTTTTCTTATTTTAGACATAAATTGTGACTAAATCTTCCTACTAGGAAATTTTTTTTATCTCTTATAGTTTTTGCGTAGTCAGTCGTAAACGTCAAAATTTGCACTTTACGGTTTATGCACGCCACTAAAATCGACTGAAATATCAAACCGAAAAAATTCACAGCGTATAACAATGTTGTAGGCTGTGATTTGACACACATAAAATAAATAAATAAATAAATAAATATATATATACATATATATATATAGTTGCGTATTTTAAAAAATGGTTTAAAGTTTAAAATTTTCATTTCGAAATACCGCATATTTTATTTAAAAAAATAATAAAATTTGTTGTTTTATGTATTTCAAATCATAGCCTACAACATTGTTTTACATTGTGAATTTTTTCGGTTTGGCATGTCAGTTGGTTTTAGTGGCGTGCATAAAACCGTAAAGTGCAAATTTTGACGTTTATGATTCATTACGCAAAAACTATAAGAGATACAAAAATTTAATAAAAGGAATATTTAATCACAATTTATGTACAAAATAAGAAAAAAATATCTGGTACAAATATAAAATAAATAAAGACGTTGAAAACAGGTGAACCGCGCCCTTAAAAACCGTAGATATGCGTTCGTACAGACGTGAATTAATCAGCACGTAACGCAACAGAAATAAAATAATTTTATGAAACAATTATTGTTTTATTACTTATGCTATTTGCATCACCGTTCACTCGATTTCGGAGCTTAATGACGTCACTGTGCTATTAAAGGAAAACTCTCGGTTTCCGCAGGTGAATATTTGCTTGTAAACTCTGCGGAGAAAATGGCTGGTTATGAGGAACATTACATACAATAATACACGTAAAAGCAATAAAACTTTATTTCAGTAAAATAATTTATTAATTGAATTGGGGCAAACTATATAAATATTGCAAGTCGAACTGTGAAATTTTAATTATTTGATTGGACCGTTAGGTTGGGAGTTATTACTGTAATCGGCAGGCGTATGTGCAAGTCTAAGCTCGGCAAAACGGGGAAATCTTCTCAAGAGGGGAAGAGGGGAAGAGAGGTGCACACATGTCTGTCCGTGCTATCGGCTGTTTCACAAACATCTGCTATGGCGGGTTTAGTTATGCCAGTCTGCAAGGCACTGGAGGTTAAAGAACTGTCGAAGCTGTACGGGAAGCTCTGAGTTCATAGTTAATATGCGTTTTTCGTCCGTAAAGATAGCATTTCGACGCACATACTAGCTGTAGTAACGTCGTAATTTAGGGTGTGTTTGCTATTGTGTTACTGTTGCGTACATTACTTTTACAACTTAACATGCACACACGCCAGGCACTCGATCTGGCACGCGATCAGCATACAGTCTTGATATTTTTTAATTTATGTTGCAATGGCAGTTTACAATTAGAATTTATTGGTTTGTAGACATGCGCTATTGCTCATGTTTTACTGATAAAACTTGTGTTGAATGACAAAGTACAAAAAGAACAAAAATATATATAAAACACAGAAAAAAAAAGCAATTCCAGTGGAATTATGTCCGTTTTTTTTTATTTATTGTAACAAAAATAAATGAAAGAAAAAAGAAAAACTGACAGAATTCCTCTGTAATTCCTGTTTTTTCTTATTATTTTAACTTTCCCTGAAGAAAAAAGTATATGTGTGTATGTAAGTGTTTACACGAGTAAAATATGTACTATTTATATTGCTTCTCTGTATGTTTTGTCCTGTAATCGTGTGTTTTTACGTACATTTAAAGGATTTATTCAACATTTCTGTGTAGAATAAAGAGCAGATAATTTATTTTGATATTCATTTAAGCAAAGTACGTCACAGAACGTCTTGAAGGATAGCAGTCGCCGAACAGCTTTATAAGCTACAGAGTCGGAGCAGCGTTGCTATACCGCGACAGTCTTGGCACGCCTGTTTTCCAATGCAAATTTGTATGCTTTAATACCGTATTGTGATTTATTTTCAGTTTACGTTGTTTTAATTAAACTAACGTTGATTTCTTTAGTACAGTGCACATTCATTTATAGAATTTTTACTTAATGTGTCCAGGTATCTGAGTACTCTGGTCGTCCTTCTGAAATGAGTCATGAGTGCAGTATTAGTATGTCGAGGTTATAGTCTTTAGTTTTCCTGTTAATTACTATATAATATTTATCTCAAGTAATTTTCTTTTGTATATTTTCTTATATATTTTAATTGATGTGATCGTAGAAACTTAGTCCTCGATAACTAGCAAATATTGTAGCTTCTGAAGTATATAATGAGGTACTAAATGTAAGCATGTGTATAAAACACATTTGTTGGAAGACTAATTTTGTAGTACAACTTTTTACACTCAATCATGTTTTACTCACAAACAGTAATTTTTCAAATATTTAGTTGCAAGTTGTATTCTTAAGCACATTGCTGTCTTACCAAATGAAAAATGGCAAACTCCACAGTACTGAAATGCCAAGTAAAATGTAACAAAATTTCACCTGACGAATATGATATTCATGTAATCATTCTATATCACTAAGTAAGTATACTCACTGAATATAAGTTACAAAAATGAAACTGTAGTAACATGAATTTGCACGCAACATTAAATTATGTATTTAAAATGAGTATAATAATGATTTACGAATAAAACTATCACCTGAAACATTTCGTGTGTGTAAAGGCAATTGACAATTTTTCCAGCGATTTTCAAAATTTTGACACACTCGTAATGCTGTTAGAATACTTTTGCAAGTTTTTGAAATTTAGTAATGGTTTTTCGGAATAAAATACATTATTTATTCATGTGGGCTTTTATTGTAAATAAATATGCAATAGTGTGTTGTACTTAATTTAGTGGAATACTATGCATAATGTGTAGAGTAAGAAATATGTTCAGAATTAGCAAATGTGTACAATCTATATGTAATTTGACACTTATGATGAAATAAATGTTCATGCTTAGCAAGAAAATTTATTGTTATCAGAATTCTTTGTCTCCTAGACTATTAATCATAAGTAACACAAATAAATAACATAAAACTGCAATTAACGGAATAAAAATTGCATTGTCATTAAAGTTACGCAGGGTCAATTTAGCACTTAATAACAATAATAAAAATTAAATTAATATATTTCAGTGTTGCCTCAGAAATTAACTTTACTTCTTATAGGCCTACTGTAATTTGGTATTTAAAGCTTATGAAATAAAGTTATTTAAATAACATTATGTTGGTAAGTAGGCAATTTACGTAAGTTCTGACAAAAAAAAATAATAAGGGTTTCAAGTGTGGTTATTGTGTTGTGAGAAGTCTATCAATTTAAAAAGTATATCGCTAAAATATTCAGTTTTATAGTCTAGGATTAGAGGTATGTACGAAAACCAGACAAAATTTCTTTAATCTATATAAACTGAATGCGTTTTTTACTGAGACTGCCAGGTTGCGAGGGGGGAAGAAGGAGGTGTTGTAAACGACAATAATTCTAGAAAACTGAATTCATCAATCTTTTATTGGTATTGCATGACCAGTACTCTGCCACACGAGCGTCCTAGACAACGCAAAAATATATTGTCATGACTTAAGTTAGTCGGTTCATTGACGAGTGAGATTTCTGAGATTTACTCTTCGAAATGAAGATATCAAACTTGCGAAGTGATAACAATAACGCAAAATGTAAACAGCGCATTTTTGTGTCACGTGATAACTTCTTAGGGAGGAGGAAGGAGGTATAAGTTAATTTCTATCGAGCTTTATACGAGAGCTATATTTCGCTAGCGACGATTAAGCTTCTATCTTCCAGCACTGCTTCAACAGCTTACTGACGAAAATGTTAGGTACAGATTAGCTTTTAAGAGCCCGTGTCACTTATTATGTTGAATTTTTCTTAATTTTTTCCTAATTAAAAATTTGGAAAGATTTGATTGAAAATATTTCAATAGGGACGTAGCCAATTATTTTACATTCAATATGTGCATTATATTCGAAAAATTCAAGCGTAACTATGAACTAATTTAGCTAATTTAAATTGTAAAATAAAAATTCTGTGTCACCAAATAATAAACACTAATTAACTCCCAGTACCGATTAAATTTAATAATACTCACCTAACAGTGAAATGTAATGTTTATATTAGGAAACATTGTCAGTTATTTGTCCCATCATTTATTACTTAAAAATGAATATTATTATTAAAAGAGGTGACGCAACCCTCTTAAAAACAAAACATCTTACTAAACTGACGGAAATATTTTCATTCAAGTGCTAAACAAATAATGTAGAAAATATTGATGTGTGTTTGGTATAAGATTATTGTCTACATGAGCGAATGGAATCAATTTGTGTTAACCAAGTTTTTAACGTAAAACGAGATCAGTTTCAGCGCCTAGTCAAATTTAACTTTTATTTTTATTTTAATGTTTTGTAGATTTGCTAGAAACCTGCCTTACTCTGTTGGAGACATCGTAACAAGGCATGTTTTGGAAGAGGAAAACTACACTACATGAATTCCCATATTTAGCCTTACGGAACACGTACACATTTAAGATACCCTGTGAACTGCAGGACAGCCAGAAAGGCAAGACGTCCTCCCGAGATAAACAGATAAGCCCTTAAGTTGGCCGCCTGTACGGACGTAATTTTGCACGTTAGAGGTTTATAAGTGCGGAGGCGGTAAGAACGACACATTACACGCATCACACCTCGTCCTAACCTATATAGGCACAAGTCAACGAACTGGCGTGCAATCTTCTTGCCGAAAACCCATCTTTTATGGGACGTGCAGTGGTGACCCCATAATTTTATGATGTAATATTATAGACACGCCGAAACTTAAAAAAAAATCTATTCCAAGATTATCATGCCTAAAAAGGACCACAAAAATTAAAACATTTTCCGTTAAAATACAAATATTTTGAGGAGTGATTATGGAAGAGCTGGATACGCGTTGCGGGACGATAAACTTCACCAAGCCAACATCGCTGGATGAAAACAGCTGGGCGTCAGACTTAGATGTCAGAAGGTAACGTTAATACTTAGTGTTTGTATATTTATGTTTTATATTACGTAGAAGTCGTAGAACTTTGATTAATTGATTACTGATATTTTTCGAAGTTGTAGGCAAAATACCAAAAAAAACAATCAGACAAACGGAATGGGAAAGCATTGCCACTACTGTGGTCAATGGATGCCAAGAAGGGCTTTACAGAATATTATTATATGCGAGCACTGTAATAAGTACATAATGGCAAGATGCAACTCAGCATATAATGTGATTCTATAATCATTGTATCATCCAATTTCAACTACTGTGAAATTTGCGGATTAGAGACAAGACACTATTTAGAGCGCAAAAATGAATTAAAATGGCTAATAATTAAACAAAAGAATTTAAAGAAAAATCTTTCTTTAAATAATTATGTTATTTCAATCTCTAAAGAAGGAGAAGAAAATGAAATTAGTAGTATCTACATTGAAAGTATAGTAAACAACTCAAACAATTTACAAGAAGATGAAATTACAAATATTGAAAATTCAATCGTTGATTCAACAGGTCTAATAGCTTGATGATATTGAGTAAACAAAATACGTTTTACTAGTATTTCATTTTAAATCATTAATAGTCTTTTTCAGCTAAATTTAGGACAAATATATAAACATTTTTATTTCTATTTTTTATAGATAGGAGAATAGATAGACGTAAAGAATTTTATCTATGTCAATGTCGCGACGTACGTCGTCTTGACACACCCGGAATTTGTAGTATTTGCTGTCAAACGTGTAACATTATTACGAAGTGATAACTGTGGTGAAAATTAGTATCTGTTGTCGGAAAATTCAAATATGCCACCGAAATGAAGAGCTACTGGCCGATATACAGCTCAAGCATAACTTAAATATCACGAGCTTCAGAAACCGACGAGCGACGGGAAACGGTTCGAGTACAGACTGCTCAAGTTCGTTCATTTGAAACAGACGTTCAGAGAGAAATAAGACTGAACGCGGCACGAGTACGCATTGCTCAAACCCGTCTATCCGAAGGAGATATTCAGCGGGAGGCAAGACTAGAAACCGCTCGAGAACACATTGCTCGTTCTAGACGCTCAGAACACATTGATTTAAATCTTGCAACTTTCAATTACAATCCTAAAAATGATTACAATCTTCATCTAAGTGTTGGTATTGGAAAAATTGATACATTATGCATGTATTGCTGTGCCTTTTAATTTTAGAATGAATCACGAGGAATGTGCTGCGCGAGTGAAAACATTAAATTGCCAGAATTGCATTCACCAGTCGAACCATTATTAAGGTCGGTACCAGGTAGCGAATCGAAGCATTTTTTTGGCAAACATACGCGAGTACAATTCTTGTTTTCAAATGACATCGTTCGACGAAACAAATATTGTGCGCGAAAATTACATACCGACATTCAAAATACAAGGGTAATTTATCATCGTGCTGGATATATTTTACTAGTGCTGGGCCGATGCCGATTCCGATACCATAGTATCTGCCCATATTACGGTATCGGAATCGGTAAGTATCTGACAAAAAAATTTCAGATACTCAAAACCGATACTGAAGTATTTATTTAACCTTGAAATATTACAAATAATATCACATATACACAAGGCTCAAAGTAAAAATATAATACATACGGTATATCGCCATAATATAACTTTATCACATGTATATTCTGTTTTACTTTTCTATAAATCCAACTCGCCACAGAGCACAGATCACGCTGCCTGTTTGTAAACACAGTTATGTACCAATGAAAAGCGGCGCTTCTCTCTTTGTCACGTCTCCCCAAATAATTGTTAACAATTTCCAGACGTTTTAAAAGAACGCGGCTTTGATTAACTGTGAGAAATGCCAAGCTTAATTTAGGTTAGTTAGCAGTCTACAGATTTTACGCTTGCAATGCAAATTAAGTGACGATTGCGCTGGCACCGGCAAATAAAGTGAACAGCGTGCCGCATGGTTGCTTTGTTCACAACATGGCCGCTATAATCTTGGGGGCACGGTATTCAGTTGGAACAGCGGCTCTGCGAGAAGATGATTGG
>PNEQ01077068.1:0-20992 GCA_003012365.1 Medauroidea extradentata | reverse complement strand
GGGGGTGTGGTAGTTTGAGCGGGTAATAACATGAACGACAGTGAGAGGGGAAAGTAGGAGGGGGGAAATCATCACGTGTCTAACAGCCAATTAAAATAAAGTATGGGAAGGGATAAGGGGGAGGGGGGATAAGTTAATATATAGATGTAAAAAGTGGTGGGGGGCGTCAGTGTGTCGATGGAGCTCGCCCGGGTAAGACGTGCCGGTAGTTGATTTAATTAAATAATTTTTATATAAAAAGTTTTTTATTAAATAGTTTTTTTATTAAAAAGTTTTTTATTAAAAATTTTATTTATTAAATATATGCGGGGTTATAATGGAATGCGAAATCGAAAAATTTTCGGAAGAAACACCAAGATGGCGCCGGAAATAATATGGTGACCGGAAACAAGATGAAGGTAATATTTTTTTCGGGATTTTTTGAAATTTTTTAAATTTTTTTTGGAAATTTTGAATTGTTGAAATTTTTTGAAATTTTCGAAATTTTGTAAAATTTTGGTAATTTGACACTCAAGGTCAAGGTCAAGGTTAAAGGTCAAGGTCACTGTCATCCAACATGGCGGCCGGGCACGTGACGTCACAACATGGCGGTCAAATCCTCACTCGGCAGAAATCCTCACACCGGTTCCATGTGCCAGAACCGGCAAAATCTTACTACTCATATTTATTTACACAGCACTTGGCGGAAATTTCAAGAAAAAATTAAAAACCATTCTTAGATAAACAAGAATTCGGAACGACAAAATTCATAAAAATAAAAAAATTAAAATTTACAGTTTTAATATGATAATATCCAGGTCTCAATCAGAACTGAATTTTAAAATGCTCACATTTTAATTGAAAATAAAATTTAACATCCATAAACATCTGCATGAGAGGATTTCAGATAGTAAAATGAATTAAAATCCAAAATAAGACTTTTTTTTTTGAAATTCTGTTATTAGAGACCTGGATACTGACATAATAAAAATTTAATAAAATATAAGTTATTATTTTTTAATTTAAACCAAAATATTGTACCGCCTAGTGTTGTAAAAATAGACGTCCATTAATAATACATATACGCAACCAACAAGTTCCATCAAATTGTGAGTAGGTCTCGTAGATTGTGTCAATGATTTTGAGTATGTCATTTCCTCTACCTCCTACTTATCCGTACCATTCAAGCGTTGGTACTATGAGTTTGCTTGGAACAAGTGGCCAAATGTGATATTATAACGGTGTCCATGTCACCATTGAGAGATGCAATTACTATCTTACTTGACCATGGGTGTAACGACAAATTTACACCTGTGCGTACGTTGCAGTGGAATATACGACTTGGTTAGTAGCATTTTTGCACTAATTCACGAGGAACAGCTCATTTTACACAAACAATGTTGAAAAACTGTATGGCAACATGGGTTGTAAATTAACTAACACGTCTAATAACGTCTGCCAAGACAGCATATGCAGTTGTGGATCCATGAATGTACCCCAAAGGCTATGTACTAGCAGGCCTATATAGTATTGTAACATCAGCTTTGAACGATCCTGTATTGTATAGGCAGTATATGATAAAGTGAGCATTCTTAAAAAGCCCTTCTTTACTTCTATTTTAAGCCAGCTTGTGTGTTTCTGCTGCAAGTAAATATCGCCATGTAGTTTAACTACATAGGCATGTGCAATGTTCAAGCTGATAAATGTTATCTACAATATCTACTCGTTTAATACCCGAAGGTTAAATAATTACAACAATCAATAGTAGTGTTAGATATAAAAACCTGCGAGTTGAAGTCTATATAATCTGGGTTTCTGTGCATAACTGTTAATTTCTTCAAGACACATTATTGCAGTTAAGAAAATGTAACGTGAGAATGTTGTATTAGAATTTGAAACCCAATTCGACACAGGCAAACATATGACACGTTATTCAAAAAGTCAAGTAGCATTCAGTCGCATTACTTTGTTCGACGATGCACTAACGGCAATAATAATAAATAACGCATTTTCATAGTGTGTGAAATAAAAAATAATTGATGTTTCTTGGTAACATGTAATTAGATAATAATACGGTTGGCAATTGTAAAATGTAACAATTTGCACAATACCAATTACTTCACAGTATTTTTATGGTATTCATAAATGGACATTTCTAATACTTTTGAGTGCATTATAACAATCCTTGTTGATTGGGTAAATATCGAGAATCACTACTCATCGTGTAGCGGCTAAATTATTGGTTCTACAGGTAAAGTTTATTGAGAAAAATGTTTTTTACAGTGATGAAAAGTAGTCGTAAGTGAAGAAAATTGTAGTTTACTTACTTTGAAATTTGCAGTTTTTCGTAGAAATTCTAAGTGTGACTCCCGTGTTTTACCGGATCGACATGATGAATGTTATGTGGGACTAGTGTTATCTAGTGAAACTAGCGCTAATACTTTGCGCAACTGTTCTTTAGCCAGCAAATTCAGTAGTAGAAAAACCGCCATACTTCTAACATGTGTTTTCGTGGCGGTAGCTGTACGTTTTCAGGGAGAATTTTACGATGTGCAGGACAAATTATACTTGCAAGTAAACGTGCTTCACTGCGTGCTAGTGGCGTATATAGTGAGTGTTTTATAGCCTTTTTTCATTCGGAACTCTAGTGGATGATAATTATTGGTTGAATTTCGCTGATTGAGACACAGGAGCGAATATTTTATGTGAACGACGTGTGTGGAGAGATGTCCATGAATGTACCTCGACAAAAGGGGACAAATGCATCATTTACTGATTGTGGCGAAGATTCTTTACCCACCACCTAGTTGAGAAAGTAACAAATTTAGTTTCAGGCATTTCTCTTGTTATTTTAGTGAAACTAATGTGCACCATGTGCGTTTAGTATCGTAGGGTTTGTGAACAATAATTGTGTAATTTTAGTTACTTTAATATCTGCCTAACATGCATACAGTATCTATTAAACAATTATTTACTTTGTATCTTTGTGCGACTTCTATTAGCGTTAGAACGTGTATAAATAGGGCGTAGAATGGGTATTGAAGACGTGTATCTTCGGTACATTATGCGTACAACGTGAATTAAAATGCAACGTATTTCGTCCACATCTATTTCAGTTATAAATATTTTCGATGTGGTATACTAGTAAATTAGTGAAGTAGGTAAATTGCATACATTTACTACGGTATTTGTTTTCTACGCGTTCCATTTGTGCTAGAACGAGTTAAAATAGCTTATGTTATTGTGTATTTGTATGCTTATTATGAATATTTTGCATTAACGATTTCCCAGACTTTATACATCCATTTACCACTATAGGCTTTTTAAACTGCAGGCATTTTTATTACTGGCGGCTATTTATTTCAGTTATATTTCACTGAAATTACTCGTAAATAGTACACTTCAGCGGGTCATTATAATTAATTTACGTTTTCTTACCCCACAATTCCCCGATCTCCATCGCCCTTCCCACTAGCGATTTGGTAGAGTGTAGGCACAATTATTAATCGCGACTACTAATTTCTGTTATTATTCAATGTAATTAATCGAAAATAGTACATTCCTGCAGTTTTTTGTTAGTTTTGGCATGAGTAGCGATTCCTGATATTTACCATGAGGGATATTGTCTCATCCGCCTGAGCATGCATACCGTGCGGCATCTTTACTCTCTCCAGTTTGTTGTTACTGCTGATTGTGGCAGCGGCACAATTTAGACAAGTACATATTAACAAACGGTTTAACGGAAGTTATTGAATATAAAACATACAATTTTCTGAAAAAGGAGCTGGGAGTTAATGTTGCCAAGAGTGACAGTTACCTAAATCTTGAGCCTGTACAACATTACAGATAGAGAAACACTTGTAGAATATCGGTCAAATTTACTGAACATGATGGGAAAATGTGAAATTTGTGATTACATAATTAACGTTTCTTTTTTTATTATTTCAAAAGTTTCTGAATTAATAAAACCAAAGTATAACTCAATAAGTTGTAGCAAAAATGTCACTTCCTTGTCAAAACATGTTTTATCTTCATTATGTGCCTGTTTATCCTGCACACTGCTTTCAAAATACTTTTGCCTTTCCCATGTTGTAGAGAAATGTGACATATGACACGTGACGTCATGCCATGTGACATATGACATGTGATGTCGCGACGTCCATTTTGTTATCGGCTCACGTCGTCCATCTTGTTTTCGGCTCACATCGTCCATCTTGTTTATGGCTCATGTCATCCATCTTGTTTTCGGCTGTCAGTCGTTGATGGGATATTTTTTCCCTCAGGAGGGAATTTTTCCCTCAATATTTCCCTTAGTCATGGTTAAGACTGGTTCCACCATTTGCTGCTAGGCGGCGCTAGTGTCGCCATGTTTCCATCGTTGGCTGGTAGGTGGCGCTAGTGTCGCTACATTTCCGTCGTTGTCTGCTAGGCGGCGTTGCAGTCAGCATCCGCCATGTTTGTTCCAATGTGGTGAGAGTGCTCTAGTGTCGCTGTTAAGGGCGAAGTATTGTGTGTTTGTATATGGGGAAATGAACCTTATTATTTCATTTTAAATGAGACTACACTAAAAAATCTAACGCCGGTGGTTGGATTCGAACTTGCAATCTTTGTGTCAGCAGTCGTCGTCATTTTCCAAGGAAAAGCGTTTACGTCGAAGCTTGGTAGGCGTTAAGTCATTGACGAACGAATACGCGGCCGACCGGAGGTTGGATGGAAGTTCCACATCTGCTAAGTTTTTCCATATTATGTTCCAGTGCAGGTTAGGCCACTTAAGCTGTACTTTAGGAACGGGATGGTCAGCTCGCCCGTAGTATTTATACAAGAAACGTGTGGTAACGATCTCCTCGTCTGGTATCTCATTTATTGTTTGTCGTAAAGCTTGTATGGCATTTCTATACTGTCGCGTAAGAATATTTGTGTTTGTCCATACGGCACGATGTAAGACTGTAGTATTCCTGTTGTCACTTAAAATTCGGTGGACAATAGTTTTTTCAAATAATGCTCGTGCTTTCCGCTTATGCTCTACAAGACATAACCCTCCTTTCTCTGGCGCCAGGTGTATTTGTTCTCTGCTCGCTCTGAATATATACCCTCTCCACAGAAACCACCCTACATATTGCCGTATTTGTGCGGCCGTCTCATTTGCCATGGGAAACCGTTGTGCAACGTACCAAAATTTTGACAGCACGAAAATGTTAATGAAATACACCCGCTGTGTGATATTTAAATTGCGAAGCCTGGCATGTAAAAGATTGCCGCATATTTTTTGCACTACTAGGTTCCAGTTGTGCTTAACCATTTGATCCTCGTTTGACATGAAAGTAATGCCCAAGGTGCGAAGTGCATCGGTTTTGACATATGGGAGCACCCGTTGCAACACTTGTGGTTCCGGCTTCAGTTAAAGTATCTTTGTCTTCTCTGGGTTAATGTGCACAGTAGCAGCTGCAGTATAGCCCGTCAAGGTGTTGTGAACTTGTGTAATGTCTCCTTCACTGCGCACAATACACATAATGTCTAGGCGGTACACAAAATCATACTGCACTTTTGAGTCACAGGTTGCCACTTGGCACAGTTAGTTATCACCCCTAACGGAACAAAACTGGAAGTGGAGCCACAAAAATTTTCCCTTACAATTCAAAATGGCGGCCTTTTTTGATGAGCTTGTCAAAAATGTCAAAAATATGCTACTTATAGTACACCATTGCCTGTTTATGTTATAACTATGACTTTGTTAACCAATATTTCGTATAGAATACAAAAATAGAAATTGTATACCGATAAAACAACCCTAAAAGCCACTAATCTAATCAAAATGGCTACCTAAGATCACGAGTGTGTGTAATGTTTTTCTTGTCGATTAGTTACCACCTTGCGAAATGTGGAAACAACAAAGCAATTATTTGACACTGAACCACTTTTTATTAAAAATATCATAACTATTGTTTTAACAACCCCTCTTCGTACCATCTTTATGCCCGTATTAATTATTAACTTAGAATACTTATTTGTGCGCATGCTTTACATAATTTTGAATTTTTGCAAACTTGTTATAATGATATAATGTTTTCTCCTCTAACATTGCATAATGTTTGTTACAGGTAAATAAATACAGATTAGTACATATATGATGAAGAGATTGAAATTGGCACGCTCGGAGCCTCTCAGCTCCATACACCCAAAACCAACAGATTGGACGAAGTGTTGTTTACATCAGCTAGTTACCCAGGAAGGTCTTTTGCATCCAGCTCGCAATAAAAATGTCAGTGTGCGAATAAAAGGGTATGAATAGATAGCCAATAATATCGAAGAAATGCATCGTTTAGGTGAACTAGCAACATCAGTGAATATAAATCGACTAGACGAGGGACAAGGAATTAAAGAGACCTTCATATCTCGTGAAGCAAAGTGGCGTAAATCATGCTCCCTCGAGTATAATAATTCAACTAAAATGCAAAGAGCTCGCGAAAAAGCTATGACAAGGAAGTTAGCTGCATCACCATCACCCACATGTTCTGGAAGTGAAAATGAAACACATTATTTGATAAGATCAACAATTCCACCTCTGAACACTTTTGAAAATATATGTTGCATGTGTAGGCGAGGAAATCTGTGGAATCAACGTCTGCATAAAGTAATGACATTTGACGTTGAAGATAAAATTAGAGACACTGCCACGCCTGAAACATTGGCTGCAATAGGCCCTAGAGACTGTATTTCGCAAGAAATGAAATATCACAAGCGTTGTCTCAATAAACAAATAAACTCCACACCATCACGAAACAACAGTGACAACAGTAGAGCAATGTGTGAAGGAATTGCATTTGCAGAACTGTCTTTGTATATAAAATGTACATTAGACACTGAGGATGCCGATTACGTTTTTAAAATGTGTGATATGACCTCTGTGTACGATGAAAGACTTAATCAGCTCTTAAGCCTTAATGGTGATGATCGTATCCATGTGCACACATCTCGGTTAAGAGAAAGAATTGAGGCACATTTCCCGCAGCTGATGTCAATAAATTGTGGCAAAGAATACCATCTTGTGAAAGACACGACAAATGTTGCAAACTATGCAGAGAATGAGATTGTCGACGAAGATGCTATCGCCTGTATGAGATTCTTAAGAAAACTAAGGAAAGATATTGCTCCGTCAGTTGTCACTTTTACAGGCTCTTTTGAAGAACACTGCCAAGAAAATTCAGTTCCACGATCGCTGCATGCTATAACATACATGATTTTGTATGGATCACCGATTGCAGAAAAGTGTAAAGCCACGCAACCCGCATTGACAATAAGTCAGTTGATTTTATTTAACCACCATGAATGTGTGCCCAAAGGTGGCATTGTAAGAAACAAAAAACAACATGAACCCCCACTGCCATTATATGTAAGCATACTGCTTTATGGAAAGTCGAGCGACAAGTCAACTATTGATAAACTCCACAGTTTAGGGCTTTCTGTGTCATCAAATAGGGTAATGGAAGTGACCTCTTCTTTGTGTCAATGTGTTGTGAAACAAGCTGAACAAGATGGTGTCGTTTGTCCTGGAAACCTGAGGAAAGGAGTTTTTACTGTTGCTGCTTATGATAATGTGGACCACAACCCTAGCAGCTCCACTTCTAAATGCTCATTTCATGGTACGAGCATGTTTATTTTTCAGATGCTATCCACAGGTAATCAGGGCGAGAGAAGAGCTTGTAATATTTCAATAGAAGATTTTAATGTAGGTGTATGTGACGTACCTGAACTACCAGACAGCTTTGGCATTGTGAGAACAACTGTTATTCCAAAAAAACAGCCAAGTATGCCAAACTTCCAAAGTGTTGTGCTGTCTAGCTTGACAACTTCAGAAAGACCTAGTTGTTATTTTAATGGTGAAGAAGACAGGCTTCAACACATTAAAGAATATCATAATAATAGTGCCTACTTGGGTTTAGACCTGTCTTGGTCAGCCTTTCATGCTGATCGCCAAGAAGAAATTAAACTGCCAGCTATCAATGCCTTGCTACCACTTTTTGATGAAGAGTCCCATTCAGTCTCTATGATATGCCATGGACTGGATTCTGTACGGGCTATTACAGAATTTCTGAACTTTGGGCAAATTCCTGTTATATGGATGGACCAGCCATTGTTTGCTCTCACAAAGACGGTACAGTGGAATTGGACAGAAAAGTATGGTGAGAAAACTTTTGTTGTTATGTTCGCACCATTTCATATAGAGCAAGCATTCCTACGCCTAATTGGCCAGTTTATGGATTCCTGCGGATGGACAGGTGTTGTGGAAAACTCTGAAATTTCGACATCTGCAGCTGCTGAGGCTGTACTCAAAGTGAAATCAGTGACCAAATCTAGACTTATGCACCAAAAAACTGCATCAACTTTGTTTATCCTGCTGCAACAAGCATACGAAAAAGAAGAATTGAACATCCCTTACGAAGACTGGATTTATCAACAAACCAATAAATCACCTACTTTCAAGTTCTGGTTGTTTGTACTTGAACTGATAACGCTCCTCCTTTCTTTTGTTCGGTCTGTAAGGGAAGGCAACTATGAGAACTTAAAAAAATCACTGAAACTCATGGTGCCATGGTTTTTTGTATTCAACCATACTCATTACTCACGTTGGCTGCCTATTCACATTAAGGACCTCGAGAAACTAAGTAATAATGCTCCTGAAGTTCATATGGAATTCTGCAATGGAAACTTTGTAATCCACAAAACATCCCGACAATTTTCTGCTCTTCCTGTTGACCAGGCTCATGAGCAGAATAATGCAGTAATAAAAGGGAGCGTGGGTGCAATAGGCCTGACAGAAGATCCTACATCACTTAGAAGATGGTCTGTAGCTGGACCGGAGATATGCAGGATGTTAAATGAATTTATCCCTCCTGAATCTGAGGAAGGAGATTATATCCCACATCACGAACAGTACAGAGCATTCCAAAAGATGTTTAGGGAAGAAACATGTGCTCTAAAGGAGAGCTTCCTTGAATATGGAAATCCTTTCCTACATAATTCTGAAGACCTTACTGTAATTGACAGCAGGGTGGTTGTGTGTAAAGAAGGCCTTGGTGCACTAAACACCCTTAAAGAAGATGGCATTACTATGTACAAATGTTTTGTCAAAGAACGGTTAATTGATAAGTCAAAAACCTTATTTGAGCCTATTGAACGTGTTGATAGCAAGATGTTTACAGCAAAACCTAAACAATCCGACAGTTGCAGAAAGAACATGTTTACAGATGAGAAGCTGTTTTCTAAATTATTCATTGCCAGCCAACACAGAGATTTGAATCTTGATCAGTTTTTCTCGTTTGAAAATCAATCATACCCCCGTCACTTTCTGTTAATGGGAAGCTTCGTTTTGGAACGAAAAGTGAATTGACAAATATCCTCGAAAAATTGATAGAGCCGTGTGAATTTCCGGGTTGTTGCGAAGGACTTGTGTATGATGGGGCAGCTCTTGTACATGGTTTACCCCCAAAACATTCTACATTATTTTCAGAATATTTTGAAAAAGACTTTTTGCCATCTTTGGAAAGAACTCGGTCTCAGCTACCTGTCAAACGAATTGATATTGTATGGGACACTTACGATGAAAACAGCTTAAAAAATTGTGCCAGAGAGCAGAGAGGAACAGGCATTCGACGTAAAGTACTTCCTGGTGTGAAATTGCCCCGCAACTGGCCCGACTTTCTAAGAAACAAGACAAACAAGGAAGAATTATTTGGTATGATTTCCAAACCGCTTCTTGAAAGTTTTGATCAAGTTCATGTTGTGACAAATATCAACACGTTAATTCATTCGTCTCGGAGTGATTTTACAGATATCGCTGGAGTTTCATGTGAAACAATGGAAGAAGCTGATGGGCGAATTATTTTGCACATCCGTGATATGGCCTGTAACGGCATTAAGACTTTACTTCTCGTCACTACAGATACATATGTAATTGTATTGGCAACATCATTCTTCTTCATGTTTAATACAATGGGATTAAGTGAGCTTTGGGTGCTGTTTGGCAGCGGCAGGAAAAGACGGTACATAGCCATTCATAAAATAGCTGCAAAGCTAGGAGAAGTAAAAGCGGTCGCTTTACGTGGTTTTCATGCTTTTACCGGCTGTGATACTGTATCTGCTTTCAGATCAAGAGGTAAAAGGTCTGCTTGGAAGAAATGGAAATCATACGACGAAGTAACTGCTGCTTTCACTGCAATTTCAAACCCTCTTGTAATATTGCAACCTGAAGTAATACGACTATTGGAGAACTTTGTTGTCATACTGTACAGTGCGGACATGATTTGTAAGACTACCAATGCTGCAAGAAAAGATCTTTTCGCAACAAAGTTAAAGTCGCTGTGCAACCTTCCACCAACATCTGGTGCTCTAGCCTTGCATTCACTCCGTGCTGCCTATCAAGGTGGCCACATATGGGGTCAAGCAGATAAAGTCATCACAGATATGCCATCACCTGCAGATTGGGGATGGGTGCAAGATAATGAAGTTTGGGCTCCCTTGTGGACCAGACAACCTATGATTTGGCAGGCCTGTAGAGAACTTCTAAAATGTCAGTGTAAGCAAGGCTGTAAGAACAGGTGTACGTGTGCGGCTGCAGGTGTGCCATGTACATTGATGTGCTCCAACTGCAAAGGAGAATGTGACAACTGCAAATAAAGGTACTATAGACACTAATTAATGTTCCACATTTAAAACATTAACCGGTACACAGTTGTGACACTTACTATTATGTTTGTTGATGTAACTTTTTTTATGTTAACCAAACGAGAAGAGACAATCTCGCACATTCGTGATCTTTGGTAGTCATTATTTATTCAATTAGGGGCTTTTAGGGATGCTTTGTCTGTATGAGATATCAATTTTTGTATTCTGTATGAAATCTTGGTTAACAAATGTCATAATAACTACATAAATATGCAATGTTGTATTAGAAATAGCATATTTCTACAATTTATTCAGTCTAATCAAAAAAGGCCGCCATTTTGGATTCTAAGGGAAAAATTTTGTGGCTCCACTTCCAGATTTGTTCCTTTAACGGTCATTAATAACTGTGCCAAGTGACAATCTGTGACTCACAAGTGCAGTATTCTTTGATTTTTCCTTGTGTACCGCCTAGACTATCACGAAGAGATACATCGACAATGGGCATCCTTGTCGCACCGAAGATTGAATTTTGAAGGGTTTGTCTATCTTGCTATTTATTGAAAGTTTCGTTGATGCATTTTTCCGCAGTGTTTGAAACACGGTGATAGTTGATTCCGGGAAGCCTACATGCCGCATAATTCTGTCCAGGAAAGTCCAGTTAACTCTGTCAAAAGCTTTATCAAGATCGATGTTCAGTAAAGCTACTGGGCCGGGTACCGTTTTTGCTATTAACTGGATGTCACGCAGTGAAGCAATACCTTGTATGATAGACGTATTTCGTACCGAACAACATTGTTCTGGTCCTATTATTTCAGCCATCACGTGTTTCATCCTATTTGCAAAAATACGTGTTATTATTTTGTAGTCAGTGCAGAGTAGCGCAATAGGTCTGTAGTCAGTAATATTTTGTGGTTGTGGTTTCTTTGGTATGAGGACGAGGATGCCTTCAGATTGAGTTTGGGTCAGTGTTTGCCTGTTAACGACCGTTTTTACCATTTCACAGAATTCCGTTCATATCACAGGCCAGAAGCGCTGGTAAAATTCATACAGGATGCCGTCTGTGCCAGGCGATTTCTTTTTGGAGCGTGAATGATTATACGCGTTACACTACATGTCTGTGTCACGTTCACAATTGGTCGTTGACTTACTCGACACTTCCCGATCTCCTCGTCCGTGATTTCTTGTTCAAACATGTTGCATGATTCTTCGCTCAGTTTTTTGGTGACGTTTTGTAAAAATGATGTTCCTACGTCCATATCAATTCGGTGTTCCGCGTACAGTTCTGAGTAAAGATCTCTGAAGGCCGTGACGACTGATGTTGGGTCGCGTATGTCTGTACTGTCAACACTTTTCACCGCACCAATGTGTTGTTTGTAGTTCTGTTTCTGTTCAGTCATCAAAGCGTGAACACTAAGTCGTTCGTTCTGAAAGATGTTTTTGCTGTCAACGAACAGCAGACGCTGCTCCATATTTTTCCTGTGTATGCTCAGAATTTTGCCTTTTATCCGCCGCACTTTTTCTCTGACGTCGAACCCAGTAATAAACAGCTGAGTCTATATTCCGTAGCGCCCTCTCGTAGAAGAATAACAGTGACTCCCGTTCTCGCCGGACACGTGCGCCATGACATTGGAACAACTTCTTGATGCCTGGCTTGACGCAATGCTCCCATCATTCCGCTATGTCGCTATAGCGTCGCTTCCGTCGAACCCCAAAGGTCCCAGCGTCGTCTGAAATCCGCGCCCACTTCGTCCTGGTAAATAAGGTGACCCTGCATCCGCCAGTAATTCCGTCCGCGTATCGGGTCAGATGGTGGGCATGCAAGGATGCACAACACTAAGGAGTGGTCCGTAAAGGCAGCGGGAACGACGTCATAGCTCCGTACTGCAGACTTGTTGTTTCGAGAAATATAAAATCGGTCCAATCTCGAGCTCGAATTATGTGCATGATAAGTGAAATGCGGTTTGGGTACTTGTAAAATGTCAGCTACATCTTCAAGTTCTATTGCCGTTACAAGTTCCTGTAGGTTCGTGTTCGTGGGGTATGTACCACTGCGGTGATCGATGGGGTTGATTACACAGTTGAAGTCACCGCCAATTAACAGTTTAGTCCTGTCTCCGTCCATGAAGGGTAGGATGTCTGACCTGTAAAATTCAGCTCTGGAGTTTCTATTTTGTGTGCCCGATGGCGCATAAACATTCACACATAGGGCTAATTTATTATTCTCGGTAGTTGGAGGAATATAAGGTTTTTCCAAGACTCCGGAAATAATGCGACCTGATGGATGCTTACGAATGTTATTTAACATGTATCCATTTCGTGTTATGATACTGGTACCTCGCCCGTTGGCACCAATGTTAGTGTATACATTGCAGTTTTGGAAACAAGGAATTTCATTCAGTGCAACTTCTTGTAAAAAAACCACATCTATTGCAAGTGCACACACCAAATCAAATAGGGCATGAAATTTGTAAGGAGCCTCAATCACGCATATGTTAACAGTAGCAATCGTGAAAACACTTGACATGATAGGCCGTACAGTGAGTAATTTAGTTCTATGTTTTCGATTCCTGCATGTCTTCGTAATGTTGTTCTATGGCTTGTTTCGCAATAGCTAACGAATGGGCCCGTTGTGATGCAGGACTTTCCGGGACGATCTTATCTCGTTGCGGGCTGCGGCTGTTATGTCTGGGTTTTTTACCTTTGTGTTCAGCTTCTAGGCTTCCCACATTTACAGCTTTCTTCTTATTGAGTTGTCTGTCAGGTGTGTTGTGTGGTAGAACGCCTAACATGTCGTCATCCTCACTCATGACTACCTCCTTGCTATGAGTCGTGTGTTGGTGTAGGCCAACTTGGGTCGCCTCAAATTGACCAGCAGTGAGTGCCTCTGCAAGTTTCACCGTTGACGAGCTGGGTGGAATAGTTTTCGCGAGCCCAACAAATTGCTCGGTACCGTCTGCTACCTGGTCTTCTGTCGGTGTTTGCACTGGAGCCTTCCTCTGTAAGGAGTGTATTCCCAGAGACGCATGAGCAGTATCAGATGTGTTTTTGTTTGTTACGTGTTCGTTGTTATTCCCACTCGCAAGTGTCTGTGCCCACGACTTGGCAGTCGCGGTAGAGTTGCGCTGTAAGGTAGGGAAGTGGCTCGAATGTGGCCGGAGGCGTTACACAGGCTGCATGTTTGGGGCTGGCCCTCGTACGTTGCTACCCCTGTGTGACCTTCAACCGTAAGAAGTGATGGTATATCTTTGGCTAACTTAATTTTGAGAACTCGTACTCCAGATTTGACTTGGTATTTGTAGTTTTCTCCCCACATTTCGTCCGTTAAAGACAAGATTTCGCCATAATGTTGTAAGGTGTGGAATATGTTTTCGTTTTTGACTTCTACGGGTAGAATTAAGACACGCACTGTTTTAAGATTGTCAAGTTCTGTATCAATATCTGCTCTGATGAACTCACCTGTTGTAGTGCGAGTCTGCGATGTCCCACCTGTGACTCGCATGATGCGCTCACAGTGCAACATAGATGTGAGTTTGACAAATATGCATCGTTGTCGACCATCCATTTGAACTGCCACAAGCTCGTCATCTTGTATGTGAAGTCCCTCGTCCAGCCAGGTGTGGAAATCCACCGCTGAAGGCTTCGTTCGGCATTTGATACGCAAGGTGTTCACACGTGACGTGGGTTTTTGGTGATCCATGGCAGGTAGCAAAATGAGGAATGTGTGTCAAGAGGTAAAGATTGTTCCGTAACTGCAAGCGTAAACTATTCGCGACGCGCGGTAGGCACTCGCTGTAGAACGACGCGGCCGGTATGCAGTAAACACGTCCGCTTGCCTCGGGATCCCAAGGCAGACTGCCCGATTGAGCTACGAGTGTGGTCGTGAAAGACAGGAGTTAAGATGTGTTATGGGAGATGCAAAGCAAAGTGGCTGACATCTGGTGGTGAACTTCTGAACCTTCGGAATGGTGATACAGACTGCAGACGCTATATTGTACACATGCGTAGCGAAGCAATTTAAAGTCTATAGGTGGCAACAGTACTGTTCTCCATTGTAAAAATAATACAGTTTTATTTAACATATGTTTATATATGTATATAAAGAGCACTGTCGATAAGTAACAGTGTAAAATTATCGTTACGAGTGTAGTCATTATTTTCACACATCGCAACTTCTGCCAAACTGATTGTATTCGTAATTATTATAAACAGTATTCTCTAAACTAATTCCGTATTACCTATTTGTATTTTCTTTACCGATTTGTGTATGTATTGTAGTAAACACGTTGCTTTTATTATAGTTGGTTTATTTAGAACTAACAAGGTTAGGCCTAACCTCGTCCATTTACTGAATACTAAATTGTTGAAATTATATAGTCTTAGACGTGTCTATGCATTTGTAAGCGTTAAAATACAAACTTGGCATGTGTGTCTTATTAAAAATAATTTTCCGTTTTATGTTTATTTTTGAAAAGTAGATTATTTCCCTACAAGAAAATATTACGAAAAATTTTCCGAAGCTGTGTTTGCAGAATGTTTCGTAAATATCTAGTAACGTGAAAATTACAAGCTTATACTATCCCTTTTTTATATAAATTAATAGTCTACTTACAATAACAATATTATTAATACATGTTGTAACAACAGCATGAACTAACCTTCAAGCGTTATGTAACCTATAAGCATTCTAAACGGAAATTTTTCATGCGCACAAATTTTAATCAATTTTGTAGTTTTCCAAAAAGATTATATTAAAATTTTTTCTTATAAATAGTATTTTCCGCATAGCAAGATCGTTTACTGCTACACTCTCTCAATTCGGCTTTATTTCGCATCACTTCTAATGCACACTTCAGGGAATATATGGGATATATTAAACAATTTATTACATGTTCTGTGTTAAATAGTTCTTCGTGTTCAATATTGGTTCTACATACATTAATTTAAGCCAGCATTTATCCACACGAGCCCTTAAAAATGAAAATACACTCGCGTCTCCATTGCCACGCATACGAAAAATACGTTTCTATCACCATTCCGGCCGTCTGCAAGGCGCGACAGTGCTGCTCCTAGCGTTGTTTTGCATCTCCCATACATAAAATTAAATATTATTTTTCTTTTACCGTGTAGCCTTTATATACGAAGCTGTATGCGAAATAATTTTTTTCCAAGTAGGTATACCTATGCTTAAATGTATTTTTTCTTGTATATTATTTTACAGTGTAGAGTTAAAAAATGAACTATGCAAAGTTAAGATGTGGTATACATAATTTTTTTACTATGAATATACAGGCGAAAAAATTTTTTTTACCAAGTAAGCATACCTATGCTTAAATGAATATTTTTCGAGTATATTTTTACAGCGTGGATTTAAAATGTGTTAGTCATAGTAACTATTTTTTCAAGTGCGATGTTTTTTAAATACCTATGACAATAACAAGTACATATTTTTTTCAGTGTAGAGTTTTAAAATATCAGATAGACATAGCTATGTTATCTTTTTTTAATACTAGTACAGGTATTATTATTCAATAAATTAAAACATAGCTATGTCTATTTCTCAAGGATTTTTTAAAAGATATGACATCGAAATGGCAGACGTCAGTCCTGGTGTGTATAAGCATAACCACTCGTGTTTATATATATATATATATATATTAAATGAGCAGTATTATTTATAAGCTACGTTTCGCTCTCACACATTTGGATTACCATCAGTATGTAGTTTTTTTTTCAATCTAAATGTTTTTTGCCCATAGCGAAATTAAAGGCGAGATTTTTTTTTTATAAATTAAAATCAAGAAATGTTCATTTAATTTTGTTTCATTTTTCTACATATTTCATACAATACATTTTTATTGATTTTGTACACATTCCTTGATAGTCTGGTCGCCATCAGCAGTCTGGACGTCGAGGACGGGTCATCTCTCTCTGAAAAAATAAACTCAGAACAGGCGTTTCCCTCAACTTTACCATCCGTATGGCTGCTAAACAACCATGCAAATGGTTTCCCAGGGCATTGGGACCTGGGGTCAATACAGTATACGAGCAAGCAAGCAAGCATTTTTCTCGTAAGATTTTCAAAAGGTATTTTAAATATATATAGTGCTGCTGCATACTGCATTGGCGTTTTAAAACACCGGAAATTAGACAACCAGTGTAAACACAAGGCGGAAAAAAACGCATATAAAACGACAGCTGCTGGAAGCGGATATAAAACGATCGGAAAAAATTAAACGACAGATGCATAGTGTGTGACCCAAGGCGGAAACGCATAAAACGAGAGGAAAAAGACGACAGCTAAAGATATAGAATAGAGGAGAGAAGGAGTGAAGAAACAGGTGGTAGAAAAGCAACTTTTTTTTTCGCATAGAGGGAAAGCAAGTCCGATACCATATCCCACACATTTTCTGCTGCTTATGTTACGCATATAATTGTTTCATCCGTGTGACTCAGCTGCGGACAAGTGCTGGCTACCTCCCCTGGGCAACGGCATTGACTTTACCCCTCCCAAGGTCAGAGGCGACAGCATAGCCGCAAAAAAAAAAAACAAATATTTTACCGAGTACACAAATAAAAAAAATTACAAACGTAACAATCTGTTTCATTTACCATCAACAACACAACTACGTCGACTGCAAGTTATTCATCGGCAACATAATTTACCTTCATCTTTTGAATCATTATCATTTTCTTCGCCCGGGAGAAAAGGTCATCGCCAAGAAATCCCAGGGTGGTGAAGCATGAATGAAAATCAAGTTCGGGATCAAGGCTAAGGGTAATCGCTTCAGATTTTACACATCAACCAGGTACAGGCGTGTTATTTAGAACACTAACCAGACCCTCTCCAGCTCAAAGATCACCATCTTCACCCGTTGGGGGGGGGGGGGGGGAGCGGAGAATGAAAAATTAAATTTAGATTCAACAAACCCACAATCCTCCCCCTGGGATAAAATGGTTCTTTCCAAATCCCCAAGACAGCGTAGAAAAAATGATATTAAAGTGGGAATGGTGAGGTTAGTGCAATCACTGCGGATTGTTGACACGCCTCATCACCCAGGGTACTGGTATTTTACTTTTTAACCAACCCCCGTCTCCAGCTTAGTAATGACAAAAGTATGAAAGAGGCCTGGGGGAGAAGGGGGTGCGAAATCGCTTCAAATTTAAACACCCAGAGCGAGGAACTACCAATGTATCCCGACCCCACATTTGCGCATCTCTGCCAGGGACAGCTATGCAGTTACGATACCTGTCCCACTCTCCAAGCTTTAAAAATGTAGCCGATGAAAATTAAATTCTACTGCTGGGGGGAGTGACCATACATATTCGCTTCCCACTCATTTTGATTGCGATGATACAGCCTTAAATGTAAGTCATGAAAAATCAGCCTTAATTGTGTGTGCAAGACCGTCAGATGAAAGAACAGCCTTAATCGCATATAAGACCATTAGGCAAAAAAATACTGTCTCTCTCTAGACATTGGAAAAAAATTCTGTGTTCACCAGAAAAATTGTTTTTCTCCAGATAATGGATGCAACGAAATAATGTGTGTGTGCAATGACCACAAGAAAAATACAGTCGCTGAAAATTGGTAGCGACGAAAAAAAAAAAGTGTGTACATAGACCACCAGAAGAAGCCAATCACTCCCCCTCAGCATTTTGCCACCATTATAAAACAAGAATAACCACCATGAAAAATATATAAGAAGACTGTGTGTATATTTTTTTAACTTGAAATGTAGCCATGAGGAACTGTGTTTATGCCGTCATATAAAATTGTTCTTTTATCGTCCAACCATGTCAAAGCAATTTTGTTACTACATTGTGTATACAAGTCATGTTTAATAGATTTAATATTGTTTACGTGTACTCTTATTGTATGTTGCTGTGAAAGAACTGATTTATAATTTTCAAAAGTAATTTTATTCTTTAAACTGGTAAGTTTGATGCCCTTAGCCCTCTTGGTAACTTTACTGCCGCATTTGTATGCATACATCTTGGCTCGCAGACCAACAAACTCGCTGATTTGATACCCGCCGCACTCATCTTTAAATTTCCCCACCACTTTTCGGTTGGTGGGGGAATAGAAGGGATGAGTTGGGGGGGGGGGGTACTCGCTGGTGTCCATCTCCTCAGCGAGTTTGGGATCTGCGGCCAAGTCTGCGTAAAAATCGTCTGTTTGGATTTCGTAAATGAAGGAGTCTGTGTCTGTGTATAATAAATTAATTTTGTCTCCATACTTTGATTTCATAGTGTCATGGTGGAATTTATACATGAGTGTTTTTGATATGTCTAATACTGTAAATCCTGCATATATTGGCTTGTCAAATATTAATTTTTCTTTTTCCATCTTCATCAGCGACACATTTTCCTTGTAACTGTTTCTGCATTTAAATGTTGGCTTGGATATTAATTTCTTCATTCGCTGATCGCTGCACACCAATTCCATAACTTGATCCAGGCGGCGGTTCTGTAGTAATTTTCCATACACTGCATTGTTTAGTAATTTAAAAAAATCTTTTTCGAAACTGTTGGTAGCTGCTTGTCTTTTCTCTGTATTCATTTCAATGTACGGTTGTAGCCATCTCTCTTGCTAAAATTGTAAAACTCGGTGTATTTTGGTTACTTTCAATCCATGATTAATTGCTTGCTTCAGGGCGATGTAATGTACGACGTAATTCTTCTTTTCTTCAAACGTTGTGAGCAGCTTCTTTCCTTTTGATCTGGGCGGGCACTGGCTGACGGCTAGGAACGGCATGTCTCTGTGGTCGTCATGCAGCTCGGCAGGGTATTCCACGTCTACCTCCAGTATAAAACCATACAACGAGTCGTCGGGAATGTCTGCGACATCGATGTCCACGTTGACCATCCACTGGAAGTCGCGGATGGGCAGAGGCTGTGACATGGCTCATCCGTACAAATTATTATCGTCCAGATACTGGAAGTAGACAGGAGGTTTTGTGGTGTCGTGTGTGACAGGCAGATGCTTGTTGTTTGCCAAGCCATGTCGTTTCGCGCACTGGGCGACACCTCATCGAATACCCTGCTCTATGAATAAATATTTGTCGTAATCTGTTAACAACTCTTATTCAACTTTTGTTCTCTTCAGCATGGCGTCAAAGGCGAATCCTGGATCACTTACATAACGGACACAGTCGAGGCCATAAGCAGTAATACAGAGCTTTCTAAAATTTTCAAACACATCTGCTAGTAAAAGTACATCTGTTTTCAAATAAATATTGGCATAATCTTGAAGTGTGTTGCAATTAAATTTCTTCCGTATATTTTTGGCATGTTCATAATCTTCTTCAGTGATGTCCGTGTCCGTTAGTTTGTTGTAAATCTTGTCGCTGGGGGGGGGGGCAGCTGCACTTCTTCAGGCAGTCCACGTAGTCGTACGGGAAGACTCCTTTCCTGGTCACAAGTTCGAGTTCGTCTTGATTGAAATGTTGCGCCGTATTCTTGAAATCACTTCGAGGCAGGTTGTCGACTAGCGTGGTGAGGCTCGCTGACATGAAGCGGAATGTATTGATGAATTGAATGGAAAATTTCTCCCCCAGCGACTTTGGGAACGTAATAAATTTTTCTTCCGTATGCGGGATAATGAAAATTTCTTTGTCGTCGTAGCCTAATTGTTTTATTATATAGTTCTCGTCGTAGGTCAAGTTATGAAACAGCACTGGTAGTTTCTAAGGCCTCCTTCGCAGCTTGTTGCAATTATTGCAGGCCGGACCCTTGTACTCTCCTGGGAAGTGGTGTTGGTCCATTACTTTTCCATTCTTCTTCGTAAACTCTTCTTCACAGTAGCAGCATCTTTCCATCATGAAGTGGTTTAGTAGCTGTAAGTTGTCCAGTGGCTTTATCGGCTCGCTCTTCTCATAAATGCCCTTCACTTTGCTTCCAATATTTTTAATATCTTCAATAAATTTTTCTTCTGCGTTTTCTCCGCTGTACACAATCAGATTTCTTGGCAGGTTTAAGGTCTTGGCGGGCGGTATCAGATCGTTATCGACATGTACGTGCAGGTAGTAACTGTAGGCTATGTGCTTTTGGTATTATGAAATGGTTGTGTTCCTGACCTTTACTTGAATTCTTGTTTTTCTTTATTTTATATCATGTTATAAACTTTGTCAATGTGTAAAGGGGCTGCAGTGTACAAGTTGAAAGTAACAGTATTCATACACTAAGAGTGTGGAACTATTTTCATGTATTTCTAAAAATGCTTTATAGCTTATTCTGTCAGTTACAATTAGTTTTCTTGTTTAATTATTGTCCGTGGAATGGTTTTTTCAGCCGACAATAAGTTAATATTTCTATATGTAACGTTTTCTTGCTTTTGGATATAAGTAGAAGA